>JAOXOE010000745.1:6271650-6287544 GCA_028565055.1 Phoeniculus purpureus | reverse complement strand
GGATCTTCTCCACAGTGAGGGTGACAGAGAATTGGAACAGGCTGCCCAGGGTGGTTGTGGAGTCTCCTTCACTGGAGATGTTTAAAGCCCACCTGGATGTGTTCCTGTGTGACTTAGTCTAGGTGATCCTGCTTTGGCAGGGGGATTGGACTGGATGATTTTTTGAGGTCCCTTCCAATCTCTAATGATCCCATGAAAACATCGACTGAGTGTCCAACACAGAGCTGCCGTGTACAGGGATGGGTAGCAGGGGACAACACGGGGCAGCTCAGCTGGAGCAGTCCTGTAGGTCTGTGCCTCTGTAGCCGCTACATGTGGTCACCCTAAAGAGCTGAATCAAGGACAGAGGGAAGTTAAGGGGCTGTGCACTGACTAGAGAGGCCTGGCTCTACTCTGGAGAAGCTCTGAGCCTCTTCAGAGACAGACTGTGGCTTTTGTGACACCTCTCAGGAAGCAGGACCAGCACCTCTCGCACTTGCTGCATAGTCTTGGGGTTGGTTGATTGCTGCAGGACCCATAATGGTAGATTCTGGGAAGCCTGGATGGTGCACACTGTGTTTTAGGACTGCAAAACTCTTTTGAAGGAAAGTCGGAGGGGAATGTTTTCACATTCGTGGATTAAAACAAGGACTTATACCTGCTTGCTGGAAGTACCTGGGTATGTTTCTGTACGCAACAGCCGTGAGGAGAGGGCAGCTGCATTTGAGGAACTGGAATAGTTGTAGCACCGGGTGGAATTGGCTTTGAAGTGGTTCCAAGAATCCTAAATACTACAAACAATATTTTACGCCAGTTCCAGCATTTTCTCCAGCACTCACAGCTTTTCTTTTAAGTAAGTGAGGAGTCATCTCATTTGATAAATGCAGCGCAAGGACCAGTACCTGCTTATCAGGAGGCTGGGGTGCAGTAGCCCCCGGGTCTTAGTGCTGCTGGTACCTCCTGAACAGACAGTTCTCTGGTGTCTGCTTCAGGAAAGTGTTAACCTGAAATGGCGTAGCAGGTTAGTGTAACAGGACTGCATAGCATTGCTCAGTCACCCCCCTACTCATTTAAGCTTGCACCAGACTTTATTTCTATCACAGGAAGGAGCAAAGGGCTTTGTGACTGGAGTGTTTGTTATTGGCTTGGTCTGTTGGGCAGCAGAGAGGAGCAGTTTATTCTCAGGTCTGAGTTTAATATTTTCCATGCTCTAAGTCAGGGTACGTTCTCTGGAGTGAGCAGCTTGGTTTGTAAAAGCAAACTTGCCAGCGTTGGCTGCCCTGGGATACAGAAGGCACATGAGCTCCGTCCTTCCTGAGAAAGCCCAGGCTTTGGAGATGGGGTGGTGGTGAAGGACTAGGTCCCTGAGCTGAGCAACTTGTTAGTGAAAAAATCTGCAGCTGTTACGCCTGAAGGAGGCTTTGGATCAACCCCTCTCACACTTGGGTACAGGGTGCCAAAAGAGGCAGAAACATGCTAGCCATGGGCCCGCAGAACTGCTTTTCCACAGGGAAGAGCAAGAGCTGCAAGTAGGTGATACTGAACACATGCCTAGAGAGGATTAGCTCAACTGCTGCGCATCCCAGAGGCTTTTTCTTCTGCTGCACCTTCCTTGGAGAGGCTCTTTCACCTCAGCCCTCTGCTGGAATGTGCCTTAGAGGCATAATCAAGCTCATAAAAATTAAATGGTGCGCAATCGTTAAAACCAAACAAGCTAACCAAACAGACCCTAACGAAATTTTGTTCAATAAATTCTTTAAAATCAATCCAGTTATGTTTTTATTACTGTCAGAGCTCACAGCCTAGCTTCCCTTGCTGTGTTTCACAAGGCTTCAGGGGCTTTTGTTAGGGTGGGTTTATTTCCACACCACTACACATGACAACATTTCGGCTTTGTATAAAGTGTTAAAGACAAAACTACACTTATTTTGGCTTATCTTGTGAAAATCCTTCAGAGCAATTCTAAAGGCTTTCCTGGTCAAAGCTGGAATAGATCAATGGATGTGGAGGGATCCCAGATGAGTTGTTTTACTATGGATAGAACCTGGTGGATGCCAGGTGCTTGGTTACGTGGTGCTGCAAATATAGTTGTACACAATTTCTATCTGTTTAGGCTCACCCGGCAGTGCTAAAGATGTGTTTCTTGCTTAGTTTGACAGCAATGGCAGCAGAATGGAAAAACTTGTGGTGCCTCTCTGCACAGATCCTCACCAAACCCTCTTGCTGCCGTAACTCTGATAGTTCAGCATGTGGTGCACATTTCAGACCTTCTCTGTCTTGAAGGAGAGCTGTCTTACTGCTTCAGAGTACTCCAGGTGGCAGAGCATCCGAGTTTCTCACATCTCCTGTCCTTCTAACCCAGGGATTTTACACTTTCTCTAAATATGACAGAAGTCACTTAAAGGATGTCATCCTTGGACAGATTTGTCAGTTGGGTTCTTCTTAGAAGCCATTTGAGTCTCGTGCACCGTAGAATAAAATGTTTTCGGTTGGTTCCCAATTCTTTCCATTTGGAATCTTCTCTATCCATCTGCTGCTGTCAGCTTGACTTTGTGGTCAGTTGGGAAGCTTATGTACCTTGGAGAAGGAACTAGGTGATTCTGCTCTGGCAGGGGGATTGCACTAGATGATCTTTTGAGGTCCCTTCCAATCCCTAATGTTCTGTGATTCTTCCCAGTGAGGGTGACAGAGCACTGGAACAGGCTGCCCGGGGAGGTTGTGGAGTCTCCTTCTCTGGAGATGTTTAAATCCCCCCTGGATATGTTCCTGTGCAACTGGATCTAGGTGATCCTGCTGTGGCGGGGGAATTGGTCTAGTTAATCTTTCAAAGTCCCTTCCAATCCTGTAATGTTCTGTGATTCTGTGACAAGGGGGAATGGTTTCAAACTAAGAAAGGGTAGATTTAGATGGGACTAAATGGGGGATTGGACTAAATGATCTTTTAAGATCTCTTCCAATTCCTAACATTCTGTGATTCTGTGAAATATTCATTTGCTTGTTCATTAGTTTACATCCTTTCAGGGCTAGGTCTAATATCCACTGAAGTAATTAGAAAAAAATCACACTACTTCAGTTAACCATAAATCAGGACAAAAGTATTAAAATGAAGGAATTAAAAACCTGGCTTACTGAATTAAGGTAAAGTGGGATGGGCTTTCTGTTCTTTCAACTAATAGATGATATATGTTATTACTTAGGTGAAAAAGTTATTGGGAAGAACAGTTGAATCTTTTGTGAAACTTTTTGATCCTGAAGACAGAAGTTGCCTACCTTTGTTTAAGATGGAATTGACTCTTGAAGAAAAGAAAATGGAGTTTTATCCAAGTTTACAAGAACTACAAGAAACAATTCTGTTTGTAGTAAGTCGTATAGGACAGACTCTTCAGGTGTGCTCTTATTTTTATTTAAATATGTAACTGCTATACTGATCAGTACATTACAATATTAATAATTTAGGGATTTGGGAAGCAGAGTATAATCTGAAGTATTTGTTTTCTGCAGGTCACATCATAAATCCTGAATCCTAGCAGAACTCCAGGTTCTGAAACTACTTTTGTTGTTCTTTGCTGATTAAAAAAATTGGTACATCTGCTACTAATTTTTTTTTAGACTGCTGGTTTAGTCCACATAGCTGTGTATGTTTACAAATTGTCTTCTTGTTCATTAAATAGAAGTCAGGCTGAAAACTTAGGAAAGAAGACTAGCTAGATATTAACCTTTTGGTTTTCTTCCTAGTGTTTAGAGAACCTAAGAATGATTTGTGTGTTTATTTTTAACATTGAAAATCAAGTAGTTTTGCAGGGTGTGCCTCCTGTGAACTATTTCTATTTTGCACAGAAATATAATTAGCACCTTAATTTCATGTGTGATGATTTACAATTAGCTTGCATTAATAATTAAGATCCTCAGAGAAAGATAAGAAAAGTAGAGGTGATATTCCCCTTATTTTTTAAGATAAGAAAAGCCTCAGATCTCTAACAAGTAATATGTACCATATAAAAAATTTTATGTGGGTCTATGGAAGACCTGGGCATTTCTGGGGACCTTCAGATGTATCCCCGTGGACTGGGTATTGGCCTTTAATCATACATGATTACTTTCAGAGAAGAATTTTGGGTTTAGTATTTTCTATTTAGTATTAGTTTTCACATACAAAAGAATTTAATTTTATGTAAGATTGGATAATGATTTTTGTCTTTTTTTGTATGTTTTCTGTTAAACTTTTTCAATTAAGGAGAGTTCTCCTAGGTGCGTATGAAGCAGGTGGCTTTGGTCATGCTTGGGGTCTCATATTTTTCTGATAAAAGATTTCATCTCTCTTCTAAAATATGATTTATGTATTGCTTTTTAAAATTTAAGTAATCAGAACTATTTTCTATTAGAAAATCCAAACAGTACGTTCTTGGCTAGTGGGAGACACTGCAACTCTGGACACCGAACTTTCCAGTCATGTTGTGACAGGGGCCATATCTACACTGAAAAAATGTATTGAAGGCAACTTAGAAGGTCCAAAGGAATGTTTTGAAAACTATGGTGAGTGATAGAAGAGTGTTCAAAGAAGATTTATTTAAATTAAAAAACTTACTGTACAGCATATGCATTATCACAATATTAATACAGTATAATTCAACTGCAGTTGACAGGTATGGCTGGCTTGTAGATGGAACTGCACAGGCAAGGGTGGAAAAATTTCAAACAGAAGAACGCAGTTTTGATGAATACATTGCTGTAAGTTTTAATTCTACATTTTATGTATAACATTTACTATACATATAGCAGCAATAACAAAGGGAAGAAGGGATAATGGGTGCTTAGGCTTTAGCTAAAAATCAGGTGCACTGCTTAAAAATCTACAACATAAGTACTTTTTCTCATAAAAGTCTGTGGTAAATAGGAAAATATATTACTTGTTTTCTTAAATGTGTAATACTCATGTAGCCCAAGTATTTAAAAACAGCTCTGGAGTATAAAACATTGGTTTTTTTTAAGTTCATAGATGAATTCTTGACCCTCAAGAAGGAAATCTTGAATTTACCAGAGGTGGCTCATTTTCCTATGATCAATTTGAATTGTGAGATTTTAAAGCAAGGTTTGGCTAATAGCACAGACACCTTTGCAAAAATGCTAATGGACAGAATAATTGCAAATTACAGAGAGGAAAATGAAAAGTAAGTAGAATTTTTTTGTCTGTGAAAGCCATGTGCTAAATGCATAGTAGAAACAGGTAGAAGAATCTCAGAATCACAGAACATTAGGGATTGGAAGGGACCTGTGCAATATCCCCGTTTAACAAAGACTCGTGGCTGACTAATGAACTCGTGCAAGTTACACCAGCTACTTTTTCCTCTGTTTTAGCCTCAAAAGCTCATAGGGGAACTTACTAATAGACATGGATAATGGAGAACCTACAAGATCAAAAGGCTTCATTACATTGTGGCTTTTTAAGTGTGAAATATAGTAGTACTGTACTCTTGAAGGAAAAACTAGCTAGATTGTGTTGTTGCATGATATATACTTCTAAATTTTCATTGATAATGGCAGATAATAATACTGATCATTTGAAAATACATGTACATATAGTGCTGAGGAACATGATTTAGTGGTGATCTGAAAGTACTGAGCTAATATTTGGATTTTATGATCTTACAGCTTTATTCCAACCTAAACAGTTCTGTGATTGTGTCATATAGTCAAGCTTTATAGCGGTTCCACACTGGCAAAATGACAAAATATTAACTAGGAATGTGTGTATGTGTATGTATATGCTAACTGTACATAAGTTTATGTACTAACCAAAAGTAATTGAAGCACTTATTGCAGAGAATACCCTCAAATGCAGACAAATCAATTACTGAAAATTAGTGAAGAGTGTTTTCTTAGCCTGACTTGGTCATATTCACTGTTCAGTTTCATAACATTAAGAAGTTTGTGTAGAGGTAATACTTAATTTCAGTCTTTGACTCCATTCACAGAATCACAGAACATTTGAAACCAGTCTAACTAAAATCTTAAAATGATGTTTTGTGTAAAATACATTTATAGGATATGCAGGGAATTTGAAGCGATTAAGGAATGTGCATTAAAAGTTCCTGAGACAACAGAAGAAATTGTGGAAACAGTCGCTTACATAAAGAAGGTCAAAGCCAAAGGTATTCAGGACCTGTTGCAAAGGATTGAGGTAAATAACTATTCCTTAATTCTTAATTTTTCACCAAGCATGCTGGCTTATACAAACACAGAATTCATTCTGGAGCACAGAGACTTTTCTCTGGTTATGCTGCATGTGTGAGTAAACTGTACCCTCAATGCGTGTTACTTCAAAAGTGGGAAGTCCATCTTGTTCTTTGCTATATACCTTTCCTTCTTTTTCCCCATTCACACACGTTGTGCATGACAGTGAGGAAATGAAGCTTTAACTAAATCATAGCAGATTATAAGACATTCAGTGTATTGCTTGTACTTGGAGACTTATTTCAGGGCTGCCTGTAAAACTGTCAAAATGCAATACAGTGGTGTAAAGAGAACTTTATGTGTAAAATCCATCATGACTTCAAACACACATGAAGCAGTTTAGTTTTTGAGCAGAATCTAGAAGATAATACATTAGCAGTAGTAATTTTTGTGAGTGCTCAGAGAACAAAACTGGAAAACTGTGTAAGGTGTGGATGAGCCAAAAACATTACTGGATAAGAAGTTCTTTGCTGTATCTTATGTTGTTACTGTATCATACTTTATGGTAGTAAGTCTGTAAATATAACACACATTTATCCTGAAGAATTAATTTTTAAAATATTTTTAATAATTTTAGTGTTTTGCATGTAGATTTATTTACAGGCCAGGGGAGTCATATTTAGAGAAATGCGTTCACAGACATTGTAGGGATTTGAATAGCTTTTTGTATGTGTTTTGCATTTTAATACTCAGCTGAAGTAGCTTAATTTGGTCAAATGTAGACTTCTATTTTATCTTTATAGATAATATTGTCCTAGCCTACATTTTGAACAGACTTATGGTACCTAAAGTTTTTTGAACTATTTTTACAGGAGTCTTACCGGCAAATGAATTACTTCTTAGATGCTTTTATATTTGATCCTGAAGACATTGCACTGAACTCAACAGTTCTATTATGGCCAAAGAAGATTAACCCTATTTTTGAAGAGCATGAGCAGGTAAGAGTATTTCTGAGTCTGTGGTTTGTTTCTGCTTGTTAGACTTGTTTATTTCCTCAGCAAGCTAAATGAATCTACACATACAACATGAACCATGCTAATTTATACATGGATGAATAACATATTTCCATGTTTTTATATAAACAGAGGGCATTTTATTGAGTAATTTTATAATTGTCATTATAACTGAAAACCTTCAGCAGGACTTATTATCTTAATTTTTGGTCAGTACTAGATAATTCATAGGAAGGTGAAAATCCAGTGCTTTGAAGATCACTAATTCTGAAGATGTAGCTGCCAGGGCCTTAATAAGAGTTAGTGTTTCAGAGAGGAAGTAATTTAGTTAAGATGATACCTTGTTCTGTCAATAAAAGGCCAACAGGAATAGTGGTTTTTACGTTGCTATTATTAATGAAAAATACACAATCTCTAATGTTCTCTCTGTGAATGTAGAATTCTTTCTTCTATTTGTCGGTATTTGTGTTGCTAGCATTCTTTCTCTCTAACCATGATACAGTAAGTCAAGCCTTTTTGTGTTCTCTTGCATCTCTGTAGAAATCTAACATAAATTTAATAATTTAATCTGAAAATGTTTAAAGATTACCTGTTTTTTAAAATTCAACATCTGTTAAATATCACAGTTGAGGATTTCCCTTTCGCTAAGTCCTATTTGGATGCAGAGGATCTGTATGTCCAAGGGTAGGAAATACACCTCTCACTTAAAACGTAGCCAGCTTGGGAGACTGCTATGTCTGTAAAATATTTTGTTTGGATGTTATCAGTCTTCTAATCCTGAAAATTAAATAAGTGAAATTAATTTTCTGCTTGTACACAGAGCTGCTGTACATTTTCTGCTTGGTACATCATGGATTGATGCTTGTTCACAATTTTTTGTAATGAAAATTTTAGCAGTGTACCTCACCTAATGAGAGTCCTTCAGGAGTGCATCTCTACGTAGCTGGCTGTCTAGCAACTTGTGTGTGCTAGAGCTTAAGGACAAGATTATTTTTTACATCCCATTTTTATGAGTTTGTGTGTTTGCATTTTATATTCTCAGAGTCCATTCTTACTCTAATTCAGTTGGAAAAGACCGGTTTCACTTTTGGAGAGGTTCTGTTTGTCTGCTTCACAATTATAGCCTGGCAGTAGGTGTCCTTGTCTTAGATTTCCTCTCCCTTGCTTCTTGTTTTCTAGAAAATAACCCCTCTATGTGCAGGTGCTGTACTTTAGAGTAGTCTTATGTTCTAGAATTTCTGATAGCATTGGCTTTCAGCAGTTGTAGCTCTTTGCTTTTGGCAATAAAACACCAAATCCTGAAGATGATAACCTCTTTTTTTCTGTCATACTTTTCTATCTTTAATTGCTGAAGAAAGCATTAAGACAATTGTAACTCCTGTGAGTAATTCAGGTAAGTGTTCTGGTTTAACATACAGAGAGGCTGCACACACATGTAGAAATCAACTCCTGAAGAAATTTCAATTATTGCTAAGAATAATTTCTGCATTGTTTTTTCTGTTTGTCAGTACTGAGTGTTTGATTTATATGGTGCTACATTAGTTAATCATTGAAAGGACTTACAACTACTTTTGAGTTGCTATTTTACCATTAAAAAAATCAATTATTTTGTAGCTGATAGAGCAGTCTAAATGTAATGGACAGCAAGAACTAATACGTAAATGTGAGAAACTGATGGTGGAATTAGACAAGCTGACGCGTTCTGTGACGGAGTTAGAAGAATGCTCGGAACTGGATCACATGCAAGAGGTCTGATTAACATTTAATATAAAATGGGTAGAAATGTTTTGTATATTTATTGCATAGAGGTCATGGGTGAAACTTAAATAATCAGTTATTTAAGGAAATGTGAACTAAAACATTATATCCTATTGCCACAATGAGCTAAGATGATGAAAATTATCTTATGCATTTACATTAAGTAATGATAAAACTAGTTTTATTTTTTTAGTGTTAATTTTGGATTCTTCACAATTTACCCACTCAATGATAAGAAGACAAGGTTTTAAGTCATGTTTTCTTAAATATTAGTAAATATGAAGGTTTATTATATTTTGAAATCTTATTTTGATAGCTGTTCAGAGCTTAGCTTAGTTGTCTCAAGAGGTACAACTGTTTGATTTCAGTATGTGGCTAACCTGAGGGCATTACGGAAACGCATACAAGAGGCTGATGACACAGTAGCTCTTATTAACAAAGAAGAAATTTTGCTTGAGCGGCAACCAAGTAACTTTCCACTCCTCAACAACTTAAAAGTTGAGATTGAACCATATCAGAAACTCTTTCATCTTATATTGACATGGCAACAAAGAGAGAAAAGGTAATTCAGCTCTTGACGGTAAATGAGGGAGAGTGGGAAAAATACTCCTGGTGATTTCATTTGTGTCAGATGTAGAATAGGGATTTTTTTTAATTAACAATCCATGTAATATAACTTGCATATCAGCGTTGCTAATTCATCTAGAAAAGATTTCAGGGTTTTGTAGTGGTTTGGTTTTTCTTAATTGTAAAGCAAATGAGTATATTGCATACAGAGTTCTAACTGTATTAGTCATGCTGGTGAAGCCAATGATAAGACAAACTATGAAAGAAATGTATTAGCAAGAAAAAAATTGTTCAGTTATGAGCCACTTTCTGTATCAGAAAAAGAAGTTTGATTGGAAACTCCACAACCTGTGCGTAATCAAAAACATTTTTCACCTAACAGCTGGCTAAAATGCTATGCAGATGCACATAAATGATAACGTTGCTATCTAGTGGCTAGATCCCACCACAAAAATTGTAGTGTGTAGGGTGCAATTGTTTACCAGTTCCTGTGCTCTTTGGAAGTTGTAACCTGTTAAAAAGTATGTGTGTTCTGAAAGTGCAAAGGCCTGGTGGATTTTGATGTTTATTGATCTCTATCCAGAGCTTGACATTACTATTTTTCAGTCTGTGCAGTTATTTGGTTTCACCATATAACTGACCTGAGAGAATAATAAATAAACAGAATGTGATCTTTAGACGTCTGGCTTCAGAATTTTGCGTTAGAAATTAGAATTTAATTAACTGTTGATCTATATCTTGTGTTGCAAAATAAGTGTGAATTTGTGGACTATGTTTGTTATTCTGTTTTCTGACTGTGTGGTTTTTCCCAGATGGATGGATGGTATGCTTTTGGATCTAGATGGGGAAAAAATGGAGGCTGAGGTGGATGAGTTTTTTAGAGAGATTTACAAAGTGTCAAGGCTCTTCCAGCAAAAGCAGAAGAAAATTCAACAGGAGGCAAAAGAGATGTCACCACACAGAACCGTAGAAGAGATGACAGGAGAAGAAATAAAGGAAAATCCGACTCTTACAATGTGTTCATCAGTTCTGGAGCAGATTCAAGACTTTAAGGTAAGAAAAAGTGAGGGATAATAATATTTGTTCGGTGACAAATGTTAAATTCAACGGTCAGTATAGGCAGTAGTCAGAGTCCTATTATTGCAGCAAATAAGATCTCTGAATCACCATTTCCACATTGTACTGTCCCTTTGATTGTAATTTTATGAATGTAAATTGTTATAGACTGGACACATATGGAAGAAAAGTAATTTCTGGATGCAGAGAAATATTTAAACGTGTTGTTCGGAATTTTAAACGGGACTATATGTTAATGGGCGCCAAACTTAACCTAACGTGACTGAAAAATGGTTCCTTTTCTCTTATCTGCTAAAGCTGTACCTAAGAGTTTTATATTTCTTCGTCAGTAATTTACTACAATTATTTAGAAATCAGATAATTGAGCAGATATGTCTGGACTTGTCAGAAAAAGCTTTTAAGTCTTGATCCACTGCAAGAAAATTGTAAACACACGTCAAAGATGATTAAAAATTTAAGTAATCTTGCACATCATTATTTTGATCTTTATAACTGTTTTTCCTCAATTAGGAGAATATTCCCACTGTGATTATCTTTTGTAATCCCCGCATGAGAACTCGTCATTGGCAGCAGATGTCAAATATAGTACAATATGATTTAACTCCAGACTTTGGAACTACTTTGAGAAAAATTTTAAAGCAAAATCTAGCCCCTTATTTGAATGAGTTTGAAGCTGTAAGTGTAGGTGCAAGCAAGGTAAGCATGGAAACTTGATAGAGGCCAATATACCAGGTCTCTCAGTGATAATGGCTTTTATGTCTCACTAGAATTTTCTGTCTTTGTCCTTATGCAACGACACATTTGTGAGGCTTTAGCTCATTATATGAAAACAATGTGTAAACAATTGTGTCTCCTGTTACATAATTAGTATTTACTGAATATATTGCTTTTCTGTGCACTGGAAAATTCTAGACTGAGAAAAATAAATTAATTTCTGCTGCTAGAACAAAATATCTTATTCTGCTAGATAAGCCTATGTGTCAAATTAGTGAGCTGAAAAAAAATGCTGTGACTTAAATATTTTCTTTTTAAATTTGTAGGAATTTTCCTTAGAGAAAGCAATGCATGCCATGCAGGACTTGTTGGGTTCGATTTCCTTCCATCTGCTTGTGTATCGTGAGACTGGTGTTCATATTCTGTCTGCAGTAGATGAGATTCAAGCTCTTCTTGAAGACCAGATTATAAAAACTCAGACAATGAGAGGATCACCTTTCATTAAACCATTTGACAAAGAAATCAGGGTATGATGAGTAATTTTTTTATCTTTTTGATTTGCAGGAGGACTGCAGTGCAATAAAAATGTCAATTGTATCACAGCTTTATAGCTTGACTTGTTAATGAAATGTTTTCTTTTTTTTTTTTTCAGCAAAATTCTTTTGAGTTTATCCAAGTCTTTGCAGCATTTTTGTTAGTATTGCTTCTTAATAACGGGAAATTGTGGTTTTATTTCCATCAATAAGAACATGTAGTGATTTCATTGAGTTTTGGAATACAATTATGAACTCTAGTGGTTTTGTCTGTCGTTCAGTTTTGATTTCCCAGGGTCTTCAAAACACAATAATAAAACCTAGGTCAATGTTATAGTAAAGGAAAATAACAAGTTTTATTAACAAAGAACAAGAATCAGTTAGAAAAAGGTGAACATCCAGCAAAATGGATCAGCCCTTTCTCCACCACAGGCTCAATGGCCACGCTGCTCAAAAACCAAAAACCTAACACAGGATCTAGTGTGGTCTTTGTGGTATTATGTCCCTGCAGTAATTCAGCTGTGAACCTAGAGCTTCTTGCTGTGGGAAAATGAAACAGAATTTGCCAATGGTAGCCTCCTAGGTATTACTGAACCATTAAGTTGTGAAAAGATCATAACAGTAAAGTAATAATTTTATTTGGAAAAATAATTTCTAGTTAGGTTTAACTTTTTGAACTTCCTTTGGCTGTCTATATGTGGAAGAACCTAAATACTCCTAAATATTTTTCTTTTGTTTAATGTTTTGTATTTTTATTTTATCTTGGGAACTAGACTATCACATTGTCTATCTTTCTTGTATTTATTGTCTCTAATGTTATTTGTTTAAAAAAATTAAGGTAACATTCTTTACATATTTGTTAAGGAATGGGAAAATCGTCTAACTCACATTCAGGAGATTATTGATGAGTGGCTGAAAGTGCAAGCACAATGGCTTTATCTGGAACCCATTTTTTCTTCTGAGGATATTATGCAACAGATGCCAGAAGAGGGGCGTCTCTTTCAGACTGTGGATAGACAGTGGAGAGACATTATGAAGTATTGTGCCAAAGACCCAAAGGTAAGGAAGACATATTTTTGGTCAATGCTTTTATTTTCAGAATAAACACAATGTATACACAATTACATGGGTTGTCCAGGCTTTATGGGAACAAAGCCACGTTTTACTTTGTTTGAATAACTTCTACTGTTTGAAGTATCCTATATAAAACTTAGATTTTGCATGTATTTGTTACAGGTTCTTGCTGCTACTTCCTTAGTAGGGTTATTGAAGAAGCTTCAGAACTGTAATGAGCTTCTTGACAACATCATGAAAGGGCTTAATGCTTATCTTGAGAAAAAACGTCTCTTCTTTCCCCGGTATGATGAGTCTGGGTATTTAATAACAAAATTTGTGATTTTGTTGTTGTTGTTGTGAATAAGGTCAGCCTTCAAATCAGCCTGATAATACAGTTGGCTTTTTTCTTTTTCTTCTGAATTATTTTAGTTTCTTTTTTTTGTCTAATGATGAAATGTTGGAGATCCTGTCAGAAACTAAGGATCCTCTCAGAGTTCAGCCTCACTTGAAGAAGTGTTTTGAAGGCATTGCTAAGCTACATTTCCTTCCCAATTTGGATATTGATGCAATGTATAGTTCTGAAGGCGAGCGTGTAGAACTGATTTCAGCCATTTCTACTTCTGAAGCTCGAGGTGCAGTGGAGAAGTGGTTAATCCAAGTAGAAGATATTATGCTGAAGAGCATGCGTGATGTTATTGCTAGATCAAGACTGGTATGGGGTTTGTAATAATTTAATTGCTGTGGTACAAAGACCTTTCTTATGTTAAGGCTGTCTCTTGGCTTCTTAAAACTTTTCCTCAACACCAGGAGATGAATTTATGGGGCCAGCATCAAGAAAACATTGTTCATATTTGTAGGTTAGTGAGATGCAAAAGAGTTTAGCTTGAATAAGACTCATTACACTGGGTATAAACTTTTAAAACTTGACAGCAGTACTCTGTTTGTAGGATATATCACCTGATGTAAATAAGTTAGTTAGTTTTTTATTTAACTGCAATATAGAAATTCAACATTTCAGATATGTTTGCTGCCTCCTGGAGGAAAATCATTAGTCTGAAAATGTTTCTTTGTATGAAGTTAGAAAGCTTTGAATACTTATGTAATATGGGAAGATAATTGCAATACTCTTTAAAATTATTTGATAACAAATTGCAATTCTAATTGGAAAACAGTATTTTGAAGTTCATTTGGCCTTGGAAAATAGGAAATAATACTTCAAAACTTTTTGGCAAAGAATTTTACTAGGATTACATTATATGCTTCTCTATTACATTGTGATATATATATGCACTAACATTGTGTTTGTATACTGTATTTAACTCCTTCAGGCATATCTAGAAACTGAGAGAAACAGATGGGTTCTGGAGTGGCCTGGACAAGTAGTATTGTGTGTGTCTCAAATGTTCTGGACAAGTGAGGTGCATGAAGTTCTTTGCAGTGGACCAGAGGTACTTTGGAATGCATAATCTTTTAAAAAAAATCTTAGTCAAATTTTAGTCAAATTTTTTTTCTACAATCAAAATAAAATCTGAAAAGACTCAACAGTGATTTATACCTGAATGTTGTTTAGAGTAAGCACAGATTAAGAGGTAGTCTTGCAACATAAATGAGTAAGTGTAAATGAGAGAGAAATTGATGTGAAATAATTGCCTTAATAAGCAATTTCCATGAAGATATTTAGTGAACATTAAGATGTCTGGAACACTTGAAACAGTCATATAATCAATTTCATCATTACCTTTTTTCTCCTAGGGCTTAAAGGGTTATTATGATACACTTCAGTTTCAACTTAATGATATTGTAGAGCTGGTAAGAGGAAAACTGTCAAAGCAAACAAGAACTACGCTGGGTGCCTTGATTACTATTGATGTTCATGCTAGAGATGTCCTCTTGGAAATGATTGAAAGTGGTAATTATCTTTGGAAACATTTATCTTTGCATGCAAAATCAAAAACAATTTTATTTTGCTGTCTAAAATGCAGTAGTAAGATATCTATGTGATATTTGTGAGCATCAACATTAGTAATTTCAGAGCAGTTTTTATTTTAAACCTGATAGAGTATCCAGTTATCTAAAGCATCTTTTGCAATTACTTTCAATTCTGTGTTTACTAGGAGTGCAGAGTGAAACAGACTTTCAGTGGCTTGCACAACTACGATATTATTGGGAACTTGAGAACGTTCGTGTCTGCATCATTAATTTCAATGTTAAATATGCCTATGAATACCTTGGAAACTCACCACGCCTTGTCATTACCCCTCTTACAGACCGATGTTACCGCACCTTGGTATGATCTTCCACCAGTGCTTGTAAATGCTGTATTTACTGTAGTATAGTGGGTTTTACACACTGTTTTAGGAATTGCAGTTGCTGTCAGACTTATGTATTTTTGTTAATGTGTTCAAATGTGTAATTTATATTAGGCTGTGTGGAACTTTCTAGTAAAATTTAATCAAACATTTTCTTTCTGAATAATTTCATATGAATGAGATACTAATAATATACATAAACTGTTTCTAATTTATAGATTGGAGCTTTTTATTTAAACCTTGGTGGTGCCCCAGAAGGTCCTGCGGGGACAGGTAAAACAGAGACAACCAAAGATTTGGCTAAAGCTCTTGCTGTTCAGTGTGTTGTCTTCAACTGCTCTGATGGCCTCGATTACCTGGCAATGGGAAAAGTAAATAGACACTACATTTATTTTGTATTTTATTTTTGTAGGATGAAAATGTTAGGGTTCCTACTCTGCGGAGACAGTTAAATAAATGCAGTAACTGTGGTCTGGTACATGTGGGCTGGAGCACCTCTCCTATTGCGAACAGACTGAGGGAGTTGGGTCTGTTCAGTCTGGAGAAGAGGAGCCGAGGTGACCTTATTGTGGCCTTCCAGTATTTGAAGGGGTCCTATAAAAAGGCTGGGGAGGGACTTTTTAGGTTATCAGGACTAGGAGGAATGGAGCAAAGCTGGAGATGGGTAGATTTAGACTGGATGTGAGGAGGAAATTCTTCACTGTGAGAGTGGTGAGA
>JAOXOE010000745.1:6235551-6271560 GCA_028565055.1 Phoeniculus purpureus | reverse complement strand
TTGAGGCCCCATCCCTGGAGGTGTTTAAGGCCAGGCTGGATGAGGCTCTGGCCAGCCTGATCTAGGGTGGGGTGTCCTTGCCCATGGTGGGGGAGTTGGAACCGGATGATCAGGTGGTCCCTTCCAGCCCTGACTGATTCTATGATTCTATAGTGACTTATGGTGGAGAAGGCACTTTCATCTCAAAGCTTGTGTTGCAGGTGCTTAGAACTTACAGAAAACAGACTTGGTCTGGGTGATCCTGCTGTGGGAGGGGGATTGGACTGGATGATCTTTCAAGGTCCCGTCCAATCCCTAGTGATTCTATGATTCTATGTGAACTCTATGTAATAGTCTTTACATGTGTTTAGTTTTCTGTGCTTTATAAAATGCTATTAAGTTGCTAATTAAAACATGAAAGAAACAAGTGTTCACAGCATCGATACCTTCTGATTTAGCTTTCTTTAGGTCCAGGAAGATATTTGTTCTTCAGTATGTTGTTGATCTTTTCTTTATCAGGCTTAGATATTATTATTTTAATTGAATCTTTCATCTAGTTAGCCTTCCCATGTGATACTTTAATTTCTTCTGAATTTTCTAAGATTCTGTTAACAATGTTATTACTTTCTTTCTTTGTAGTTTTTCAAGGGTTTGGCCTCTTCAGGTGCATGGGCATGTTTTGATGAATTCAATCGCATTGAGCTAGAAGTACTATCTGTGGTCGCACAGCAGATCCTTTCCATTCAGAGAGCCATACAGATAAAGCTAGAAACATTTATTTTTGAAGGAACTGAACTAAAGCTTAATCCCAACTGTTTTGTAGCTATTACTATGAATCCAGGCTATGCAGGACGGTCTGAACTTCCAGATAATCTGAAGGTAAAATAAGAAAATACATGTTTCTACTTAAAAATTAATTTAGAAAAAAAAATGGAGGAACATCTGTATTTGTGGTATTCAGACTGTACTACCTAGAATAAAAAAAAAAAATCCTTGTTATATAATTTGCACATACTGGTTTTTTTTCTTTTCCTTTTCCTTAAGTACTTTGTTGTTGAGGGAATTTGAAATATTTATTTTCTTGTGTCTATTAAGTGTTTTTCATTGTTATTTTTCCAGGTTAAGGGTTGTAATGCTATAAACCA
The DNA here is from genome assembly GCA_028565055.1 of Phoeniculus purpureus. Taxonomy (NCBI): domain Eukaryota; kingdom Metazoa; phylum Chordata; class Aves; order Bucerotiformes; family Phoeniculidae; genus Phoeniculus; species Phoeniculus purpureus. Next base: position 6,270,436 of record JAOXOE010000745.1, on the reverse strand, counting down.
GCATGTGTCAGGCTGTGTGAGGATGTCAGAAAAAATTCTTCAAGTAGTTTTACATTGCATTTCATAGACTCATACAATTAAAAACGACACAGTACCTGTTGTGAATTTGCTTAGATTACCTGATGAAAGAAAATCTTTGACATTATTGTTTTGGCCAAGTTAGCTGTATTGAGGCTTGGTTGTAGCAAAGTAATCTGGAGCCTTTTGGAACAGCATGTGTTCCTTAAGACTCAACATAGCACAATGCTGCCAGTCCAGAGCAAGTAGGAAATTAGCGAGAACTACTTATTTCCTTAGTGGGAACTACCCTGTGAATGCTTACTTAAAGCAGAGTCAATGCAGCATGACAACTGCAGCTTGCTAAGTTAGGTGCATTCTCACACCTAACACAGATGACACTGTAATGCATCCAATGCAGCAGTAAAATAAAGGGGCAAACTGCATTCTTTAGACAGAGATGCGAGGGAAAAGAGCCAAAGGAGACAGTGGCTTTTCTGCACCAGATTGTACATCGAGCTGGATCTTGATGGCAGCTTGGTTATGTTAGTTTTTTGGTGAGTCATAAAGTGCAAGCATTGAAAAGTCTCATTCATTGTCTCCCAATTGTTCTGCAGGCCACTGCTTTCTAGTGTAAGAGTTTTAAATAATTCACAGCTTACCTAAGCATACTAAGCAGTACTTCATGTAAAATGCTGTTACTGTTTTCAATTAGAAATTTTGGGATGGGAGAAATTGATGCATCACCTGTAAAAGTTCTGAATTACTTTCCATTTCTCAATTAAATATTATAAGGTATTTCTTTGGCTATGTATTTCAGGTTCTTTTCCGACCAGTAGCCATGATGGTTCCTAACTATTCTCTGATAGCAGAAACTTCACTCTACTCATGTGGATTTTTGAATGCTAAATCACTGTCAGTGAAGATAGTAATGACCTACAGGCTTTGTTCAGAACAGCTATCCTCTCAGTATCACTATGACTACGGTATGCGAGCAGTTAAAGCTGTCTTGGTGGCTGCTGGGAATCTAAAATTGAAATTTCCCACAGAAGATGAAGATATACTGGTGAGTTCCTGAGGAAGCAATTCTTAAGGGATTTTACAGATGCACACAGTTCTGAGTTCTGAAGATAGTTTTACCATGTTTTACCACATCACCAACCCACCTTTCTTAGTTTGTGAAATGAAGATAATAAAGTACACACTGAGCTAATGATATCATAATTGTACTTAACTGCTTAACAAAGGCACTATTTTATTAATCTTTATTATGTATTATATTATTGTAATTGTTGAACAGTTTGTTCTGTGTTTTTAATATGAACATAAAAATGTGTATTTGTTTCCTCTAGCTTCTTAGGTCAATTAAGGACGTGAATGAACCCAAATTTCTGTCACATGATATACCTCTGTTCATGGGTATAATTAGTGATTTATTTCCTGGAGTCAGGCTTCCTGATGCAGACTACAATGTAAGTGATGTTTCCCTGGTTATAACAATTCTGTGCTGGTTTGTGATGTTTTGGTTTTTATCCAAGTATAATTAATACTGTAATTTGTGAGTTATTGTGAGATAACAGAAAGTGCTGCATGTTTGCAATGAGACTTAGTATCAAAGAAAGTTCTTTTATCTCTTCTGAGTATAATCCACATCTGAATTCCCTTACACGCAGGAGAGTTGTTTAAGGCATCCTGCCGGAGTGGTAGTTGACCTGCAGATTTACCGAGTTTTGGGATCTCTTGCTGATTTCTTTCCTAATGTTTGTCATAATTGAGATTCAGCTTTGTGTTTGTATTTATTTATAGCAACAAGTAAATCTTAGCTCCTTTGTGGGGCTGTGGTCACAAAGATGATGAGCATTTTGGAGAAGACAAAATGGGTGAACTTTTTAAAACTTTCCAGTAAATACTGGAGCCTTGTGAAAAGCTTATTTTTCCAAAGAACAGTGTTTGTTTCCTGATGGTGATATGCCTTCTCCTCAAGATAAAAATTGTGGTTAACTCCTATTCTAGAATGTGAAGTACAAAATTAGTGTTTTTCAGAGATGTTTGCTGTATTGTATTTGCTGGTTTTCAGTTATTAATTAATTTGAAACTCTTGTGGAAGAGCATAAACTGTTCTACTTTAGTCTAAGACAGTAATTTAAATTGTAGCTAAGATTATGATCTGTTTTGATTTTAGAATTTTCTGGAATGTGCCAGTGAATGTTGCATGCGACATAATGTCCAACCTGTTAAAGCTTTTATAGACAAAATGATACAGACATATGAAATGATGGTTGTTAGACATGGGTAAGAGTCTTATTAATGTTTAACAAGCAGTATTTTTTGGAACCTTGGTTTATACTGCAGTGGTTGCTTATACCAAGTGTAAAAGGTCTTAAGGGTGGCAAAATGTTTCTATGCTTCAGAACAGTTGATCACAAATACTGCTTTTTCGCGTCCCAAAATTCTTGTGAATGGGCGTCTGGGCATCAGAAGTAGCCTCACATGTCTAGTGAGTTTAGGTGCAGATATATATGAGACTTAGCACTGCAAAAGTTTGTCTACATTATTAGTTAAAAAATCTCTGCCATTTTATTCCTAGCTTTTATTACTGAATAGAAGCTGTATGGAGAAAATATATACGTCATTATAATAGTCAGCTCATTAATATTTTTAGTGTGACATTATAATATCTTACTTCTCAAGTGCCTAAGAAAGTTATTTTGAAATGTGGTTGCAGACCATATTAGAGCTCATGTGTATATTACGTGTCCGTACTGCTTGTGTTCTTGAAGAACTTATGAACTTGCTCTAAGCTGAAGAGATGCTAGAAATTAATCTTTGATTCAGCAAACAAATGCACTAATGTGGCAGTAAATCTGTGTTTGAGGGGGCAACTCATGTACAGTGGCTGTGCAATCAGATTTGCATATGCAATTAAACTGGTTTTGCCTAAATGATATTTCACATATACAGACCAGATTTACTTGCTCTGCTTTTTTGGGAATTAGGTGAAAATTCAATTTAAGCACGTAAATGATGCTGTTAGCCTTTGCAGAGTTTGTAAAAGTCTAAATTGTAAGAAAAATTTATTAATTAGCATCTTGTTTCTATCTAACAGTTTTATGCTGGTAGGAGACTCTTTTTCTGGGAAGACCACAGTTCTGCGTGTGTTGGCAGATACACTCTCTCTTATGAAAGAGCGTGGTTACGGTGAAGAGGAGAAAGTAATTTTTAGAACTGTGAATCCAAAATCAATCACTATGGGACAACTTTTTGGGCAGTTTGATATGGTATCCCATGAGGTAAAGTATGTTTTTCAATCAGAGTATAGTAATTACCCACTTTTATCTGTGTCTTTTATGTGTTTGTGTGAGTGAACTTGTGTATGTTCTAACTGCAGGAACTGATAGTGTCTTTCACAGCTGTAAAAAGCTTATTGTTCCAAAGCACATTGTTTCCTGATGGTGATATGCCGTCTCATTAGGATAACATTTGTAGTTAAATCCTATTCTAGCATATGAAGTGCAAGATGTTTGAAAATTGGGTGAAAATTAGATTTAAGCATTTTGAGTGGTCTAGAAGGGCAGTTTGCAAGGCTCCTGTTTCTGGATTTTGAGTCCCAATTCCAGGCGTAGTTTCTTCTCATCCTTGGATACCAGACAATGTTTATAGGGCTGTGCTATAAACTAATTTACTGGATTGGTTTTAAGAAAAAAGACAGAGGTATGCCAGTATGGGTTCAAGACTAGGAGCTAGTAGTCCTGCCTTGTATTTTCCTGTTTTGTGGTATTTCTTGTGCTTGCTTTATTTCTTTCCCTTTCCCTGCGTATGTCAAACCTCTGTTATTCTGTATAGTAAACTGTTGAATTCATGCTTTTATTATTCTTAACACAGATGAGAATGCAATTATAAGTTTTATTTTAAATAAAACTTTGTTTGTTTTAAATTATTGTATAAAAAATGCAGTACCAAGTGTGTATGCAGTTATGCAGGTTTAAATATGGAGAAATAAATGTGTAATAGTAACACTTAGAGTGGCTCTAGTAATGCAAGACTTCTAAATGTCAGTAAATGTCTGTGAATTCTGTTTGTTGCAATATTCTATAAAGTAAAAAAAATATTTAAAAGTTTGCTGATGTTGCGCGAGCCCCAGTGAAACAGCAGAGTTCTGCTCTCTGCAGAACAAGAGAAGAATAATTTGAAGATGATTAAAATCAATCTTTCAGATTGAAAGATGTATTCTGCGTCTCACTTTTCATTCCACATTCTCCTCCTCTAGTGGACAGATGGTATAATTGCAAATACTTTCAGAGAATTTGCATCGTCTCAGACTCCTGAACGCAAATGGGTTATCTTTGATGGCCCAATTGATACTCTGTGGATAGAAAGCATGAACACAGTTCTGGATGACAACAAAAAGGTATCAGTCTGGGGAAATAAATGCCTAAGTAAAATAAAGTGAGATTTAAAAAATACTCTTCTACATATAAAACCACAAATGCAAACAGCAGTGTTTAGCATTGGAAAAGAGCAAGTTGTAAGCTATTTGTGGTGGGGTTTTGGATTTTTTACATTATCTGAATCATAATCACAGGGTCAACTCACTGCTTTAAGACAGTAAATATGTAATATTGTCATATTGTAAATTTTGTAACAGAAATACATGTAAAATAATGACATTTAATTCCATTTCATGTAAGTCTTATGCTTTGAAAACTTGCATAGATATAGGCACTTAAGGTTAAAGACACTCTCAAGTCGCAGTGTGTTGTATTTTCAAAATTAGTGACTTCTGAAGTCACAGTTGCAACCTTACAGCACTAATGGGCCTTAGGAGTCTCAATCTGAATATAAAAATTGGAGATGACCATTTAAATTCTGAGTCAGAAGGTGTGAAAATACTCAAACTGGACTTTTATTTTAATAAGTAGGAATGCTAGGAATAAGCAGAATGCTTCAGTATTAGCAACAATTGCAGCAGATATCCTTTATCCTTTGTCCTTTCTGTTTGCTGTCATTATTTTGTCATATGCAGCATTCATAGTTCCCTGTAATGAACCTGCTGGTAGGATAATGTGGAGTACTCAGGTTTAAGAAAACAGTGTAGCTAAAGCTTGAAAAAGAAAATAATTTCTGCTCCAAGTAATTAAACATTTTATGTTGTTGACTGTGCCTTTGATTATCCTTGGTTTTGCTGATATTAATATTGAACTCTCTTGAGATAGGAATTACAATTTTGCAACTCTTTTCTTCCTTATCTTGGTTGTGATTATTTATTTTTTTTTATTATTATTATTAAAGCTTTGTTTGATGAGTGGGGAAATCATCCAAATGTCCCTTCAGATGAATCTTATTTTTGAAACAATGGATCTTTCTCAGGCCTCAGTAAGTTCTGTATTTAATGAAAATATAAAACAAATTCAATATATATTAAATGTTTAATAAAATTAGTTTAAAATTTTTCCTTAGCCTGCTACAGTCAGTCGTTGTGGAATGATTTATATGGAACCTTCTCAGCTGGGTTGGAGGCCACTTGTTACCTCTTGGTTGAGTAAACTACCCGAACCTCTTAATTTAAAGGACCATCAAGATCTTCTGCAGGGGCTTTTTAATTGGTTAATACCACCAGCATTAAAACTCCGTCAGAAACAGTGCAAGGTATTTTTTCATTTTTTCCTGCAGTAGCTAGTAGGTCATTTCCATTCTGTTAGCCTCAGTATGGTTGGACTAGTCTTTCATGGCAAGAACAATTAGAGTGAATATGCAGCAACCTCCTGTATTTTGAGAAGGGCAACTCTCGAGTCCAGTTTGGAAAGTTAAAATGAGATTGATAGGTAAGACTTGTATGTTGATTATCAAAAGTACTTAAAGCACTGAATGAAAAGTTTTCCCGAGACAATTTTGTATGTATATTGTTTCCTTTAAATATATCACATTGAACACAGAAGTACTTTTTTAATGGTTAGGGGAAACGTATGTATAGATCCTTGCAAACTCAGTGTGATATAGTGCTTGGGCTTTAGCCCCTGTATGTCTGTAGTTACTTCTCTGGGTTGTTTTTTTTTTTTTATTTTAAGATGTGTGATTGTAGTGATCACGTGGTAGCCATGAACATGATTAACAATCTAAATGTCTAGATGTTTCAATGATAGAAGAGGTAGTATGATCTTTTGAAAAAAAAGTCAGTGTAAACATGTATCTGTTCAGAATTAGCTAATAATCTAATTGTTTTAGTATTTTAACTCCAAAAGCTAAACAGACTGAACACTTAAACTGTAATACCCATCCTCTTTTGCCTCTTAGGAACTGGTACCTACAAGCAATACCAATGTTGTAGTAGCTCTTACACGGCTCTTTGAAATGTTAATTTGTCAAACTATGCAAGAAGATCCCACCAACAGAAACATCCGTGCATGGATTATGGTTGGTTTTTCACTCTGTAGAAAAAAGTATATATGTAGAAAAAAGCATATGCTGGTCTTTAAAAATAGCAGGACTAATCGAAGGAACTTAAATTTGGGATAAGATACATGTGAAACAATGTCACTACATCCTTGCTCCCCTCCTCCAGACTTTGGAGATGACCAGATGATGAAACACAATTCTTACGTGTAACCAATATGATAAAGTATTTTACTATTTTTCCAATTAATGGGGATAAACACTGTTTCTGTTACATGCTGCTGTATAGCTAACGCCCAGTGTGTTGTTCCACCTTAAAGAAAATATATGTTCGTGTAAGACTTGTTTGAATAACATTTTCTTGGAAAGAGTGTTTTCTGAGAGTTATTTTAGTTGTACAGTCTGTCTGATCTTATATGACTGTTCTTGTAAAAAAGTGAAGAAAACAGAATGTAAAAGTATTTATTTACAATTGTACTAGAAAATTCCTAGATCCAGGTTTGTGAATAGAGAATGAAGAGACCACGATTTAACTCTTTTCAGGCTTTATCATGTGACATAATGTATTAGTGGGGGTTTTTTGGTCCTATATATTTATCTACGTGAATAAGATTTTTTTATTTGCCTCATCTTTAATGATTTCTGAGTCTCTTTAAACAAGGTACCTTGTATTCCAAGGTACCTTGTAACACCTATCTACTTAACAATATTTTTCAGAATTGCACTTGTTAATCAGACTGTATGAGGCTCATATGTCAGCTTTTTAGAAAGTTGCTCATCCTTTTGCCATTGCAGGGTTGCTTTGCTTTTGCCACAATCTGGTCTGTTGGTGGAACTTGTGATGGTGACAGCAGGATAATATTTGATAATTTCTTGAGGGAAATTTTGGCTGGGAAATCTGAAACAGATCCTGTGCCAACAAGTGTGGGAAAATGGGAGTGTCCTTTTGAAGAGAAAGGCTTGGTCTATGACTACATGTATGAGGTATGATTGCTTCTGCATTGAATGAATTAAATTCTTACTGTCTGAATGGCTTGAAAATATAGCAGAGTATTTTAATTTTACAAAGTTTGTTGATGTTTGATTAAATCCCACAGTGCATTTTTCATGTAGGTTTTTTTTTTAATACTAATTTGCTGACTAAGTGTTTTTTTAGAAAATACCCAGATGTATACATCAGTTATATGTATGATGTTGCCATATTATAGTTATTTTGTAGATAAAGCTGAGCTGAAAGTCTGGGATCTGATTTCATATAAAAGGAAGGAAATCAGGATATTGAGCCCATGGGCAGTTGGCTTATAGTATCCATTAGAAATAATTGAACTTCTATTTTTTTGCGCATGTTTTTCTGTTGACTTTTTGTTTGATTGTTTTGGCTGAACAAAATCCTTAATAAAATAAAGGCGTTAAAGCTTTTTGACACTTATTAGTGAGATACAGCAAACTAAATATTTGAACTTCTGAAACATTTAATCGTTAATGTACAGTAATTTTCTTTTTTCAACAGTGAGGTAGGAGAGAAAACCTTCCATATGTACAGAAGTAACACCATTCTATTTTACATCTGTATTTCTTCCTAGCTGAAAGGCAGAGGATGTTGGATACATTGGAATAGTTACATTAAAAACATTAATTACAGTGAGAAAAGTGTGAAGATTCAAGATATTATAGTCCCAACTATGGATACAGTCCGATATACCTATTTGATAGAGCTTTTCATTACCCATGAAAAGTAAGTTATGTCACTTCAGCGCACATTTCTGAAATATTGCTCACGGGTAGAAATATCTGAAATATCTCTTATTCTTTCCATTGACTTAGTCATCTTTATCAAGCCTTCAAAGTTTATTTGTCCTTCTAAAAAAAGTTATTTATTAGGAACAATACAGTTTGCTAACTTAAAGTGTGTTTCAGGTGTTTTTATGAAGCCTTTTTATGAAGCCTTATATAATCCAGTTATAGTATGCTTATTCTGATGATGCTGTTATGACAGCCCAAAGAGTTTTCATTCCCTCATTCTTCTTTGCTAACAAAATATATAATTATCTTTTTTTTTTATTTAGTCATATCAAAATCAGGAATATTAGCTATGATCAAATACTTTAAAAAAATGAAGTATAGAACAGTCTCAGGCTAAATTTCAAGGCTGAAAGTTTTAGGAAGTTTAAACTCTTGCAAGATCTCTCAGGAGAAATTTAGCTCCTAGATATGTTTGTCCATTCTTCAAAGCCTGTAGAATGAGGAAATGAGACTCTTTGTCTTTGTCCTCTTTGTCTTACTGGTGAGAGCAAAGTAAAATTATGAGAGGGTTATGTGAATATGTAAGCTTTTTAGATGTAGAACAATCAGCAAAACAGTAAAACCATTGACCTCTAATTGCAATTAGTTAATAATTTGTTAGATTTCTGTAATTTCTATGCTTGCTTTCTTTCTTTCTTTGTGAAGACCTCTGCTTTTAGTGGGACCAACAGGTACTGGTAAATCTTTGTATGTCAAGGACAAGTTAATGAACAACTTGGAAAAGGAGCGCTTCTTTCCCTTCTTCATCAATTTTTCAGCTCGAACTACTGCCAATCAGACTCAGGTTAGTGGAACAGATAACTTAAGTTTAAAAACCAGAATGTGCATGAATATTTAATATCTGTTGTGAATATTCCTGTCTGCATTACAGAACGTCATTATGGCCAAGTTGGACAAGAGGCGCAAAGGAGTCTTTGGCCCTCCACTGGGAAAAAAGTGCATTGTTTTTATAGACGATATGAGTATGCCTGCTTTGGAGAAGTATGGGGCACAGCCTCCTATAGAACTTTTAAGACAGTTCTTTGACCATGGATTTTGGTAATTATTTGAAATACAATCAAAAGCTCTTTTTTTGGTTACATTTTCTGTTATAATTATTTGTTCACTTGAATTAGGTGCTTTATAAATGTTAGAACATTTTATTATACATTATATCATACATATATAATAGGTAATATGTATTATTTAAAACTGAAACAGCTTCTCTATTGCTTCTTAAATGACTTTGCAATTTAGGAAATTCTTAACAGATTTTGGGGGCGGTTCTAAAAGCTTTATTGCTGAACTTTTCAGAATGACACTTCTTAATCAGACTGTATAAGGCTCATATGTCAAGCAACATTTGTATATATTAATAAAATTATTATTTTACATGTAGATTCTTTTATCTCTATGTATTTCCTTGTTTTGATTTTTCCATAGCCGTTCCTTGTGTCTTTATCTGTCAATTGACAGGTTTATGTGTAATATTAAATATTTTTAAGTGTGTAAGTTATGCATGCAGAGAGTACTCTGTAATACAGATGCATATAAGCTGTAAGAAACGTGTTATATCAGAAAATATCTAATTGTCTCATTGCTGTTTATTTTGAAGGTATGATTTAAAGGACACCTCTAAAATTACTCTTGTTGATGTACAGCTCCTTGCTGCTATGGGGCCTCCAGGTGGTGGGAGGAATCCTATTACTCCTCGATTTTTGCGGCACTTCAACATATGCACTATTAATTCTTTTAGTGATGAAACAATGGTACGCATCTTCTCTACCGTAGTAGCTTTCTACCTACGGACTAGTGATTTTTCTGCGGAGTTCTTCACAATTGGAAATCAAATTGTGACTGCCACTTTAGAGGTAAGAGGCTATTAATGAAAATTGTCATTAATTTGTTCAGTAAAGTTCCACTGACTCTATAATAATTTCATTGGTGAAATATAGATTTTGGAGGCTTTATGATTGTTAAATACAGCCCAATTTTATTTGACAAAATTATTTTGTATTTATTGATGGAATAGCTGTCTTATTCTAGGTAAACTGTCTCTGGATTGGTGTTAGTGTGGGGTCCATGGAAGCTATCCATGTAATGTCATGTAGATGAGTCTGGAATCTGCATCTGATAGATTCAGAGGACTTCAAGATCTTTAAACATTTAATAAGATTTATTAGGTGTTGAATGTTTTTCTTAGAGAACTAAAAATTTAGAAGAATTTTAAGGTTTATTTCAATAATACTATAGGTGATGTTACTGTCTTGTGGATTTTGTTCTTTTTTGTTATTATCTTAAGGTGTATAAGAAAGCCATCAATAACCTTCTGCCAACGCCAGCCAAATCTCATTATACATTCAACCTACGTGACTTTTCACGTGTTATCCATGGCTGCTTGCTCATGAAGAAAACATCAATTGAAAGCAAACATGTTATAATTCGCCTGTTTGTACATGAAATATTTCGTGTCTTCTATGACCGTCTAGTGGAAGACGGTGATAGAGCCTGGTTGTTCAATTTAATGAAAGATATTGTGAAAGATCATTTCAAAGAAGCATTTGATACAGTTTTTGCACACCTGAATCAAGGAGACACACCTGTGAGTATCATTTTTAATCTGTTGCAAAACAGTTGTTTTAATTATAAATTTAGGACTACTAAGTTTCTGAATAACATGAAATTTGGAATCAAATGTGCTTGAAAACTTGACTTGCACTTGAAAAAATTACTTCCTTGGGGAAAAAAAAACCAGTATAAATGTTTGGAAGGGTTTACCTATGTACATAAATGTCTTTTTCAAAACATATCTCATTTAAAAAGTGCGTAAACTTAACTAGTTTTTCATAGAATAATTTTGTGTATCTGCTAGTGAAACAAAAACTTTTTGAAAGAAACTTCATGACATCTTTTCTTAGAGATGTAGCAGAACATATTAATCTTTAGACAATGAGAGATAAGAGAAACAGTCAGAATAGTTTATAACCCACAACCACAAATATCTAGTTGTAGTTGGGATCTCTGTAATAGTACTGTGCCTGCAGGGAGAAATGTAAGAAATGGACTCCCAGAGACCTGATATAAAGGATAGAAAAATATTATCTTTTTAATTTAGCCTATGACTGAGTTACTGTGTATTAAACAGCATTCTGCAATTGTTACTAAATTTTAGTATCTAAAAATGTTATATAATCTTGTTGTATCATATGCCTTGTCTTCATTTTTTCTGTTTTTCTTCCACTATTACGTCATTGATATATAGAAAAAAATAACTTTGTAGTCTTAGTTATCCATTCCATAATATATTGAAAATCACTAAACATGAATCTATGTAAATGTAATAAAATCTTGGTGTCATGATTATGAGTCTGTTAATGGTTATTTGAGTCAATTGTTTTCCAAGAACAAATCAAGAATAAGTGTATTTTTAAATACTGGGAGTGGAGAATTTTGAGTTGTCTGAGTCAAAGTATTTCAGAGTGTATTCCAGCACATTTGCCTAAATTTTCCTTTATTTTCTAAAATCCAGTTGCTAAATACATTTGCTGAATGTTCAGCTTAACTTTATAATTTGTTGAATATTTACCTTAGGTAACAGAAGAAAACATGAGAGATTTGTTTTTTGGTGACTACATGAATCCAGAACTTGAGGGAGATGAAAGACTTTATGTTGAAATTCCAAGCATTCAGCTGTTCAGTGATGTTGTGGAGCAGTGTTTGGATGAATACAATCAAATCCATAAAGCAAGAATGAACCTTGTGGTTTTCAGGTGCTTATGATCTGTATTATTAAGAGCTTTAAGCAACAATTGATAAAAAAGTCTATCCAGTTTTGCGAGCTGTATTTTTTTGGTATGTTGTCTTTCCTTTATGCATCCACAAATGTATTTATGTTTTTGATATTACACCTTTTTGGATAGAAGTGAACTAGCCCTGTTTATTCTTTCCAGAAGTAAATAATGAGAAGTTTTTCTCCCAAGGAGTTTTGAATATATAATGTCATTGTCAAAGAAATATTGTGCAGCAAATCAAGTGAGTGCTCTACTTCTGCTAGGTCTCTGTTACCCATGAAGGTGGATGTTACTTTTGTCTGCAGCCCTTGGACTTTTGTTTAACCGTGGTCAAGGATTCTAAGTTGGTGATATGCAGAGAGATGTAGTACAATCACAGCCCTCTGTTCTGATACGCAGAGCAGTCATGCCCTGCCTCAAGGTGCATACTCAGCCTGGTGCTGCAGCTAACCCTATGAAGCTTAGACTGCGGACTGCTATTTTCTCTTGTTACCCTAACTTGTGATCAGGCAGAGCTACAACCGAGGTACACTAGGAGGTAACAAATCCTTCTTCCTCCATATTGCTAGAGATTACTGCCTCTTAGTTTCTGCCAGTGTGACTTCACAGATGCTTTGTGATGGTAATTAGGGCTAGTTTGAAGACCTCCAATATCAGGTCATTTTGGTCTAGGTAATTTTGACAAGATGGATTTTGGAGTGTGTGTATGTACAACTATTCTGGTGAGCCGCTTCCTGAGCTTAAAAACTATATTGGTTACTTCACTGAACAGCAGCCAAGAGAACATGTCTGACTGTACATCCAGTCTCATGGATAACATTTGTATTTGACTCCAGATTTTAACTTCTTTGAAGTGATTTAACCTTATTTGAGACCCCTTGTAACTGCTGTTCAGGTTACTTTAGTTGCTCCATACCCTGCACTTACACAGGCCATCACGTGTGTGTTGCAAGATAAACTATGCTTGTATTTTCGTGATAGGACTCTCAGTTGTGTGCAGAAACTGCTTTTTGGAGATGTTGCTCCAGTATCTTTTTCACATGTATGTTATAAAACAGAATGAAGAAATTTGATGTAACGCATTTCTCCCCAGTTGGTCCTTTAAAAAAAAAACCTGTTAAACTTCAAGAAAGTTAAAACTGATAATACTGTTATGATAAAGCAGATAATTTTTGTTAATTTTCTTCAGCACCTTTATATAGTGCTGCTGTTATCACCATTGCCCATTTCTGTCAGTAATTTTTAGTTATTTGTAATTTAGCTAAACATTGGTCTTTGTATAACTGATGAATTGTGAGTTTTCTTTTATTTTGGCTTGTAAACCCAGTCCCTTTCTTTCTCTTCCCTGTCACTCCACCTTCATAAGTTTGTTCTGCAGATGTTACTTCTATATTTGTTTCATTGGTTTATAGGTGCTCAAATGTGTGTACCTGTTTCTACCTTTCTAGTAATCAGCACATTTCTAATACAGGTATGTGTTGGAACATTTGTCTCGTATAAGCCGTATTTTAAAGCAGCCAGGAGGTAATGCCTTGTTGGTTGGACTGGGAGGAAGTGGACGTCAGTCTTTGACTCGTCTAGCAGCATTCATGGCAAAAATGTCTGTTTTTCAACCAGAAATTTCTAAGACATACAGTACAAATGAGTGGAGAGAAGATTTGAAAGTGAGTATTAATAACCTGTCTACGTTTTTACTTGATTTGGCAGAAGCATGTTTTGCAGCGTACACTATTTTTTTTTGTCTTTTCAGAGTCTTCTGAAGAGTGCGGGTATAAAAGGCTCAAAAACTGTATTTATAATCACAGATTCACAAATTAAAGAAGAAAGCTTTTTAGAAGACATTGACAGTGTCCTCAACACTGGGGAGGTACCCAACCTTTTTGCAGCAGATGAAAAACAAGAAATTATAGAGGTATCTTTGTAAATTCTCTTTAATATCATGTCTCTTTTAAGCTATATTTGTTAGTTCAATTTACAAATAAATTACCTAGGTATGCTGCTAGTTGGCATTCAAAGTGGTTCATGGGACACACACAGATATACTTTATGACAATAAATATCACTGGTATTTGTTTACTGTATTGGTTTTTTCTTGCACTTAATTTATTAAGCATGCTGATGCTTAATAAATACATGCTGATACCTCTGTGCATTTTGCAAAGAATTGTGAAGATTATGAATCTAGTAATCATTATTATTGTTTTGTTTGTGTCAGCTATGTAGTAACAATATTAAGGTAAGATGCCTATTTTACAGTTTGTACAAACATACTCAAGTGGTGTAAGGTAGGACTTGATAGTTGTCCCTGATAAGCCAGCTAGACTAAACTCAGGGGTTTGTTTTAGTCATTTAAATACAATCCATCAAAATATTTCCACTTCTACTCTATTGCTACTAAGCTAATTTTTGTCATTTATTTGAATTATGGAATTATACAGAGTATGCAAGATTTTGTGCAGGAATAATTTGAGTTTCAGTATTTTGTATTCAATGTTTCATGGACTGTTAATTTGGGATAATACTTCTATGAAGTAGTCACTAGTTTCAAATCTAGAGATTTCTTCCTGGTTTGAGAGATTATTTCTTTTAGTAAATTAACAAATGAAGTGAGTTTTGATGTATGAAACTTCAATCGTCCATCCAATTAGATAGATATAGCATATTTAGTGTTACATTAAAGCTTTAAATGTTCTTATCAATCAGTTCTTAAGTTATTAATTAACGTATTGTGCTGGTCTAAGGGTTAAAGGCAGAACCCTCCAGAACAGATTGTTAGAGTTCCCTCCCACCAATACAGGGACTATAAATGAATTTGAAAACTGGAATAAACTGTAGCATTTAATCAAAATGAAAAAAATTTAAAAGAAAGAAAAACAACAACAACAGAGAAACCTTCACATAAAGCAAAAGGAAATTCAGGGGCACGGTGTAAGGAAAGACCTGTGTGTACAAAAGGCAACGGGATGTAGTTCTGGCCTCCACGCGGTAGGGGGCTGCTTCCACGTCCGCGCCAGAAGAGGAGGCGGGGAGGGCAAGTGGCGCGTGCCGGTCGCGCGCCGTTCCCGCCGTGTGCACCTGCCCTTCTGCGATCGGAGCCGATCACCCGGCAGCCGTGAACTCAGACCCCTGCAGCCTTCCTGCCCCTCGCGAAAATACAGCTGCACTTAGAACTGGTTTAAGGCAAAAACACAAGTGTGGAATCCCCTCCCGGTCTGCCACTAACAGTTAATAAAAGCTCTACTAACACCACAGAGAGTAGAGGATATCTCGCGTGGAAAGGCAGCTGGGCTAAGGACAATCTGTGTGGAGCCGTGCATCCTCTCTTTTCCATGGCTGGCCACAGACTGACTGTAGCCACCCCTCTGCTTCCAGATTGTCCCTCTGGCACTAGAGTGCCCCCCGCCCACCCCGGTACCCTACTCCACATTTTCTGTTCCCACCTTGGGGCACAGAAGGGAGTAGGGCACACAGAGGAGTGGCTTGGGAGATACACATGAGTTTTATTGGGTCCTGAAACCTGACCCATCGCTTATAAAGTTATCATGAAATGTTATTTAGGGGATTTCTATGACACTTATATGGTAAGAAAAATATTTGGTTTTGTGTAATGAGAATAGTCATCCTGTGTCTTTTAAGTGACTGAAGATTGATTGTAATTAAGGCTGATAGTTGTATTTATAATTCAAAAGCAGTGGATCATTGTTTCTTGAGGGCCTAATGATAAATTTTGATTTTTCAGAGTGCGTCTTAACCCTGACTCTTACTGGCTCATTCATTGGGAACTCGAGATAGATTTTTAGTGTTTGTTCTGATGTATTCTTGGTTGCTCAAAGCAGTAAATTATCATTTCTAGAATGAGTTGTCAGGGTCACATAAAAATACCATAATCCAAAGACTGTTTACTGCTTGATCTGGTTTTCTAATTTGTTTTACCTGTTCTATTTGTCAATAAAAACATCATGCTGATGATCATTAACAGGATTGCCATAGGACTTTAAAGTGCCGGATGAAAAATTAAACAAGTTTTATCCTATGTATCACTCCTAAGGGTGTTCGTGCAATAGTTCAGGCTGGCAGTAAAGATGAAGAACTCAATCCCTTGGCCTTGTTTGCATTTTTTGTGAACCGCTGCAAAGAAAATCTCCATATAGTGATAGCATTCAGCCCAATTGGAGATGCTTTCCGCAATCGTCTGAGACAGTTCCCCTCACTCATCAATTGCTGTACTATTGACTGGTTCCAGGTATGTAAAAGCATTTATGTTATTTTCACAATGAACTACTTCAGTTTTCTGACAAACTATATTTCCATGTGCAATTAGATTTTCTCTTGTCTTCTGTGTAGAATTATGAAGACTGCTAACAGCTGTATCGTAAAAATGTTTCTCTCCTCACTCCTCCCTCAGCCATGGCCTGAAGATGCCCTTGAGTGTGTAGCTAATAAGTTCTTAGAAACACTTCAGCTCACAGACAGCGAGCGTCAGGAGATTGTGCCCATTTGTAAATACTTTCATACTTCAGCCCTGTCACTGTCTGTAAGGTCAGTGTGTTTCTTTTGAAAACAACTCATTAATATGTAGAAATACTAAGAGGGAAAAGATTATGCCATTGAAAGTAGTAAACTGAGCAAGAGAGAAGTCAAAATTTGAATTTCCAGAGGAAACAAAAATAGTAAGTTAATGTATACTATCTGCTTACAAGAAATACTATATAAAATTGTCAAAATTGGTTCCTGCTATTATTTGCAAACAGTTAATGTAACTTTGCTAATGGTAATTAAACTGAATCTAAGCAACCAGAACTTAAAGTTACTTTTTTTTTCCTAATAGATTATTGCAAACTCTGGGGCGCCATAATTACGTTACTCCTACTTCTTATCTTGAACTTATTGCTGCATTTTGGAATCTGCTTACTCAGAAACGAGACACCGTAATGAAAGCCAAGAAGAAATACACAAATGGACTAGAAAAACTAGCTTTTGCTGAATCACAAGTGAGTTAGGACAAGTGTGAATAAAAAATGTTTGGCAAAGGCAGATCTTCTGAATAAGTCAGTCAAACACATTAATTCATATTCTGTTTAACTCAAACTTCATCAGGAAAATAAGAAATGTATTATGCCTTTTCTTTCCTACAGTCATAGTAGTTGTGCTAGAGGCCACAGACTTCTAAGCACCCATTGCTAAGCAGTATATAAACAGAGCTTCCCTTTCCTAAATGGTTAACAGTTGACTGTTAGTGAATGTAGTTCTTAAAATTAGAGATTGTATGTATGAGGTAAAAATAAGTCTCTGTAGTGTTCTGATATGAAACAGAATGTTATTTTCTTCTATCAGTAAATTAGTAATCAGGTGAAATCTAAATCTTACAGAAATTATTGTAAGTTGTACTTGGTGCTTCCAACACCTACCTGGTTCTTTTGCATATGCGTAGGTTGGTGAAATGAAACACGAACTAGTTCAGCTGCAGCCCAAACTGGAAGAAGCTAAATTGGATAATGCAAACATGATGAAGGTAGAGTTACATCAATACAGCTTTGTACTTTTTTAATAGAAGCATGGATTAATATTTTCACCTTCATAACAAAATAACTTCTATTGAATGAAGAAACTTAACTATACTGCATAATTTTACTTAAGTATCTCAGCTGTAGATGGATTCTAAAGAATATGCCTGTATAGGGTTGCTGGAATGTGACTTTAAGAAAATAAGAGGTGACTTCAGGTTTTTGAGCTAACCTCTTTTTTAGTGGCGCTTGCAGTATTGTGAAACTTGTCACCATTTGTGCTTATATCCTTAGAACTGGAGGAAAATTGTGCTCTTCGTGTAAGATACTCCAGATCTGCAGTCCTTGCCTAAGCTCCATGCTGAACAGTATTAAAGGAACTTGCATGCTGATAGTTAGACTGGATTTTCCACGATGATTCAGAAATGTTGAAACCCCACAAATAGCTCTTCAGCATACAAAACAAGAGCAGTTCTGCAGAGCCTTTGCATGTACACTTGGTTTTTAAAAAGTTCCTAAAATGAATTAACTTCATAGAAATTTAATGGAATGTAGGAAACAATCTCTTAAGTTTTTTTAAAGTTCAGACTTACAAAAATACACTTATCTAGTGTGTTAGTATTGCATTGTAAAACCGCCAAGATTTGAGTGACATTTTTATGAACTTGCTTCCAATTTGTGAGTGTTTTTACCGATACAGTGATATCTCTTCTACCTATTCTTACAAACCTGAACACCAACTATCACTTAAGTAGAACTAAAAAAGAAGTAGTTGGATAAAGGGTTGAATCATCACTGAAAGTGAATTTTGGTAGTCAGTATCATGGAACCATGAAGCTATGTGAACTCACTGTAAAAGCTAGTAATTTTTTAGTTACAGCCTAATATGTGAATATGAACGGTTCCTTGTTTCCTAAAATTCAAATGTATTTTAAATAGCTTTAATTGAAAGTAGTCTGATTTCATGCAGTTTACCTACTGATAGGGGTCTGTGATGATGTTGTGTTATGCTAAGAAACAAATTCTGCTCTCAACACAAGTTGAAACTGTTTAGATATGTCTCTTTTTTTCTATATTTTACGGTATCCTCTAAGTGCTACATTAGGCAATTTCAGTGTATTTGGTCATTCACTGTTCAACAGGAAGCTCACCCATGTGTTTTTCTTTAGACCATAGAAATAGAATCTGCAGAAGTAGAACAGAAAAGAAAAACTGTAAAAGTGGATGAAGAAATTGCTACAGAAAAAGCTGAAGAAGCTCAGGCATTGAAAAATGAATGTGAGAGTGACCTGGCAGAGGCAATCCCAGCCCTGGAGGCTGCACTTGATGCTCTTGATACTTTGAAGGCAAGCTGATCTAAACTTCAGCATTTGAAAGAGTTATATAACATGATGGAACTCTTCCATTTATTTGGGAAAGAATCCACCAAGATTACAAGGATTTGAAAAGTATTAAATTTCCTCCGTTTTGGCAAAGGAGATGGCCTGTACAGTCACTGTTCAGTACATTTCCTCTTCACATACTCAGGATACAAAAGGAAGTGTGTGGATCTCTGTGCATTTGAAACTGTTTGTTTGCAAGAAAGCTTACCCAAGGGAAATGTAATCAAAACCAGCAACAGTATCAGTTGAATTTTGTCTTTCAGCTAAGTTAATGTGGACAGCCGGTGTGTAATATGACATTTGTTTATGGCTGAGAATTATCTGGAACTTGGGTTTCAAGGTTTTGTCCTCCTTAGTTACGCTTGATCTGAAAGCAGTTTGAGAAAGTCCTGAACAATTTTAGTATAGTAGCAGGTAATTTAGTAGGAGTTTCAAAGTATGTGAGATATCTTAAATGACACTGATGAAGTTTATGAAAACAATATTCTGACCTGGAATTTTTACAATATAATTGTAATTAATTATTACTTTACAGTAACTAACATTTTGTTTTTATTTCTCCTGAGTAGTGTATTTTTGTCTTACTAAGATTGTATCGTCCCTTCTGAAAGTCGTCTGTATTTATGTTCATTGGTAGTGTTGTTGCAATTTCTTCTTTTTTCCCCCATTAGTTCATTTATCTCAATGGTGAGAAGGCCATAACACTTGTAATTTTTTAATGTGATTTTTATTTTAGCCTTCTGATATATCAATAGTCAAATCGATGAAAAATCCGCCAGCTGGTGTCAAACTTGTCATGGCTGCTGTCTGTGTCATGAAAGGCATAAAACCTGAAAAGGTTACAGATTCTTCAGTGATTAGAGGCAAGGTAAAAAAGCAGACAATAGTTTCAAATAAAATTGTAATTCATGTTCTCAACACAGAGCACTTATTCAATAAACTGTGTAATCCGAAGTCCACTTAAGTAAGCAAACAGAAAACTTCCAGAATTCTGGATTTTCTAAGTCCCGTAGTGTGCATGGAAAATGCATTTGCTTTAATTTGCTTGATTTGTATGTAGTTCATAGATAATATGTATCTTTTCCCCAAGACACTGTCCAGTTTTCAGCTTTAGGTATGGTTTGGAGAAAATGTTTGATCCAATAGACTTTCTCCTTTATTGACATCTCAAGGAGATAGAAGGTCATCAATATTAAATATGCGTACGTTTTAAAGAGTTTTGACTTAGACTGATGTGTTTGTTTTTAGAGCTTGAAAATATATTTCCTCCTGCATTTTGTAGGTCTTGGATTACTGGGGTCCAAGCAAGAAACTTCTTGGTGACATCAATTTCTTAAAGGATTTGAAGGAGTATGACAAGGACAATATTCCAGTAAGATTTCTGTGTAATTTTCAGGGATTTTTACCATAATAACATGTTCTACACGGGAAGAATATAATTAGAAAACATTTTATCAGAGGCCCTATTTGTTCCAAGTTAGTCAACTTCTGCTATAACCTAGGACCTTTACCGGGTGATAGGGTGTCCCCATATGATGAGTATGGTTATGGCAAGTGAGTCAAAATTCCTCAGGGTAAGCTTTCTAAGTAGCATTTTAGAAGATATTAGGATCTTGGGGCATTCTTAAGGTTCCTATATGACCTGTCTTCGATTTGAATTAAATGTCTTTTCATGCACAAGTGTTTCTAATTCTCATATCAGTAGCATCTCATCAAAAGGTAAAAATAACACATAAAAAACTCCTGTGTCACAGTAAATAGTAAATAGTATGTTCTGTGTCCAAAAATGGCCACAAGCAGGTACCTTGGAATTTCTGCTGATACACTTCTAGCCTCCAGCACTTTAAATGAAGAACTTCCAAAGTAAAATGTAGTGTTTGTATGTTTAGTAAACTCTCATAGATCTCTTTTGTGTAATTTGTCTAGGCCTCTTAAGCCTATGTAAACTTTCTGTATCTAGCAAATCTTTCTGTAAAGCATTCCAGAAGTTTGCTTCAAGAAGTATGAAGAGCTGTCTCCTGATCCTTTTGAATCTCAATCTTTTTAGTCTCATTTCATCTTTCTGTTTGGTTTTAGGTTGGGATGTTTTTGTGGAACCAGAAAGCATTTTATCACTCTTTATGTGCTAGTGCCTTTTTTGGTCACTAGTTTTCAGTAAATCAATTACTCTGGCATTATAAACTATTTTCTGTATTGAATTAACTGCCCACAGTGATCCTCTTTTAATGGGTGTTTCTGATTGTATTATTTTAATTGAATGAATGATGACTAAATATATTTTAAATATACTAGAATATACACAATAAATGCAGAAATGTACTACCTATATAACTTTATTTAAAATATGACCCTTTCCCATCCAAGAAAGTGATTTTTGCTGTTTGCCAAATTTGGTGGTAACTGAATATGCTTTGTCCTTTATAAAACTGATTCACAAAATCAGACACAATCAATGTAATTCTTTTAGAATTAGTAGAAATAATTTTTTATAATGATTCTCAGCAGCTGTATTGTGTACTTAAACTATTCTAAAAGATAGCAAATACTGAAGTTTTGCACAAGGACACAGTAAATTAAGGTTTCTATGTGACTGTAATGCTAATAGCACTTAGGTAGCTGCCACATGGTAGTCATACCAAATGCATGATTGTAAAGAATAAGGATAGGACTAGAATGACAATTGGGTAAGTCTATGAAGGATGATAGGATAGTGGTTTCTATCACAATAATACTATGTAGGTTTTTCCTGTTTTATTGTGTGATGAAACAGCAATCAGTCAGTGTAAAGTGTCTGTCAACAGATTTGAACTATAATGTTTTTTTATCCAGGCAGCTGTCATGCAGAAGATTCGGGCTGAATACTTGACTAAACCAGAGTTTGATCCACAAAATGTTGCTAAAGCTTCCTCAGCTGCGGAGGGCTTATGTAAATGGATTATGGCAATGGAAGTGTATGACAGGGTTGCAAAGGTGCGTTTTTGATTCTAGCCCCTCAGTGATAGGAAATGTTTCATTTGTTTGGTATATTCACCCAAAGCATTTTTGTAATAGAGTGTGATTTGTTTGCTGGTTATAATTGGTTAGGTGGTTGCACCCAAGAAGGATCGATTAAGAGAGGCAGAGCAGTCCTTAGCAGAGACTCTGATGCTTTTGAATCAGAAGAGAGAAGAACTTGCAGCAGTTGAAAATCGTTTGGCTGCTTTGGAACAAACCTTCACTGAGAAAACTGAAGAAAAGGCTCGTTTAGAATTCCAAGTTGATCTGTGTGCTAAAAAACTAGAACGAGCAGAGAAGTTGATTGGAGGCCTTGGAGGAGAGAAATCAAGGTAAGGTTTAAGTTCAAATATCAGATGAAATACCTGTTGTGGAAACAGAATTTTAAAAGAGCCTTTAATACTGTATGTGTTTGAGGGCTGTACTGCTTAAAACAACAATAGCCTCGGCCTTTGACAATTTCTACTTGTTTGTAATCTAAAAATATAGGCAACAACAATGGAATTATATAGAAAGCCTTCAAGACCAGAACAAAATACATAAATCTGCATCCTTATTCTCCACCTGAAGTTAAGATAAATAATAAAACCCCAAAATCAGTATCATTAATATGGAGGCTTCAGAACCTTTGTTTTCTGTGTCTTCTGCTTGTCATAGATGGAATAATGCTGCAAAGGATCTTCAGGACACATATGATAATTTGACAGGAGACGTTCTGATATCAGCTGGTGTGATTGCATACCTGGGAGCTTTTACTGCTGGGTTTCGACAAGAATGTATCAAAGACTGGAGCAAACTGTGCAAGGTTAGTGGGTTTGTGTTTTAATTAACACAATGGTTGATTATACTGTTTGCAAAGGACAGTTCTGACATCCTTATACCAGTGCCATAATTAATAAATCAACTTATTTGAAGTTACTAATTGTGACTGTGACATAAACTAGTAACAAGTCAGCATTGGATTAATGGAAGATACAGCTATTAGATTTTTTCCAGCTGTGTGTGTCTTCAGATTCTGCACTGTTGTAAATTTTTGTAACAAAAACTCCTATATTTGGAAAGTACAAAAACCTGACCAAATTCTACAAAACTTGGAGAAAGAGTGATTTTATTTTTCCCAGGATTTTTATTTGCACTTAACCTATTTCTAACTCATAAAAAGAAAATGTGCATTGTCACTTGGGGCAGCAGTGACATTTAATGAAAGAAGTAAAGAAAGTTGTAATGAGTGCTGAACTTGATGATCTTGTACGTCCTTTCCAGCCATGAGACTATGATTCTATAAGGATAAATCAGCTTGGTTTTTTGTTTGCTTTTTTCCCCCAGGATAAAAATATCCCTTGCTCTGAAAATTTCTCTTTGAGTAAAACTCTTGGTGACCCAATAAAAATAAGAGCCTGGAATATTGCTGGTTTGCCAAGTGACATATTTTCAGTAGACAATGGGGTCATTGTTGACAATTCAAGACGTTGGTAAGTGACAGAAAGGTTAATTTTGAAATAAAAATGAACTTCAACTTTTTTAAAAAAGGAAACTCAAATTTCTGACGCAAAGAATCTTCTGTAGAGACAGTGTATTTGAAATCAAGAGCAGAATCCAGCTCCTTGGAAATTTGAGAGTGAAAACTCTTAAATGCATTAGGGATTTGTGTGTAGTTACTTGAAAGCTTTCCTTGCAGTAGATGCAGTGCACTTGCATACAGTTTTGTGGTTGATTTCTTTTTTTTGAATATTGCACCTTGTTTTACTATTAGTGACTAAGGATTGTTGCACAGAAATTCTTATTCTTTGCAGGTTTAATGATAGGATTATGCAAACTGTGGGGTGCCACAGTCCATCTCAGGTTCTTACGGTTAGTGATGTTCAGATTTAAATTGTATCTAATTGTTGATTTTTATTTTAAGTAAAAGTATCTATGAAAA
This sequence comes from Phoeniculus purpureus, assembly GCA_028565055.1. Classification (NCBI taxonomy): domain Eukaryota; kingdom Metazoa; phylum Chordata; class Aves; order Bucerotiformes; family Phoeniculidae; genus Phoeniculus; species Phoeniculus purpureus. The sequence continues at coordinate 6,246,675 of JAOXOE010000745.1, read as the reverse complement.
AGAATTCAAAACTTGTAAAAATAATAAAATTCTAAATATTAAGAATTACTAGGTAGAGGCAGAACAAGGTTTTACAAGAATTCTGCATACTGGTGTATTTTATCAAAAACGGTATAAACATCTGTTGCAACTCTTACAACTATTTGGGGCATTACTTTTCATAGTATAGTAGGATATATGCATCCATTTTTCACTGATCTCTTAACAGAATCAAAATTGTATAACTTTTTCTTAGGCAGCTGACACAGAAACATTTTTGAGTCGTATAAAATTTTGAAAAAATCCTGCAAGCACTGAGGAAACTTTCTTGCACATTCTAGGCCACTCATGATAGATCCTCAAGGTCAAGCAAATAAGTGGATCAAAAATTTTGAAAAGGAAAACCACCTGAAGGTTATCAAGGTCACTGACACAGATTATATGAGAACCATGGAGAACTGCATTCAGTTTGGAACTCCGCTACTGCTAGAAAATGTTGGAGAAGAACTAGACCCATCGCTTGAACCTCTGCTACTTAAACAGACTTTTAAGCAAGGTACAGCAGAATTGATTTTGGATCCTGAGCTACATTACTGTTCATCTTATTGTCAGTGTTACTCTCTGTTTTTCCTATTGCTCTCTGTTTCACAGCTGCTTGTGGTAAGGTGAAGGTATTTGCACAACAACCTAAAGTTTTATTTTTTAAGTATCGTTCATATATCACATGATAATTGGCTCATACTAAAACCTAGGTTTTGTCATTATAAGAGACTTAAATAACAACATCTAATTCTTCAAAGGGAAGATTTTAAATCAAATTATATTTTTTTTGTTATGTTCATATGTCATCGTCTAATACTAACATTTACTAAATTTTGCACAGGTCAAGAAAAGCTGTCAAGGCATTTTGCCTAAGCCACAGTTTTCCCATGTTTCTCTGAAATTTCCTAAGTAGCTATGAATTATTTTTTCTTTCTTTGCCTTCTGGAGGAAGACAGAATAAAAGGCAGACAAAAACAAGTGTATTTTCCTTCCTTCTTACATAGTTCTTTACTGCTTTTCAGGTTCGTACTAAAAAGAAAAAATCTTAAACACTTTTTTAAAAATTTTCCTATTTCAGGTAGTTCAAGGAGAGAGCAGTCTGTAACAATACTGTATTTGAGAATAATTCCACAGCTCTCTAGTATTGTTTATGCACGTTGAAAATATAGAGACAGTTGGATCACCTCTATTTCATCTGCTGTGGTCTTGCTGAAGTCTGTGACATTCTTTCAGAATATCAGCTTTATTAATTATTTTTATTTTTCAGGAAGACTTTGTGGTTTTTTCCCTGTGACTGAAGTTGATTTTTTTTTTTTTTAAATTTCTTTGCTTTAGGAGGCATGGAGTGTATCAGGCTTGGTGAGACCATTATTGAGTATTCCAGTGATTTCAGGTTTTTTATTACCACAAAACTGAGAAATCCTCATTATTTGCCCGAAATAGCTACAAAAGTTTCTTTACTCAATTTTATGATAACACCAGAGGGACTTGAAGACCAATTGTTAGGTATTGTTGTAGCAAAAGAGAGGTAAGACTCTTCACAGCAAAAAGCCATTAAAATTTGTTATGATGTAACTGCAAATAAATGAGAAGTGAATTTATTGTAAAGAAAAGTGAATTACATGATTTAAATGTGGCTTAGGAGGAGTTTAAAAAAAATTTTTTTCTAGTTTTTATGTTTAAGAAGTTTATTGGGGAAACACCTCATAGTAAATGTGACCAAGTATCCACAAGTTAATTAAAATAACACATGTAATGTAATTTATTACTGATGGTGGTTTTCTCCTGAAATATTCCTCAAATTATAGAAAACTATGTAAATATTATTATAAGTTTAAGTTGTAACTGTGATTTTTGCAATGTGACTGAGCTGCCAGAGAAGGATGCAAAATTAGGAAGATTTATTTTTAATTTCATTTATTTTCATTTGAATAAATGAAATTTAATTTCAAGAAGGACACAGAACTGCTTGGAGGGTGTCCAGTGTAGACCCACGAAGATGATGAAGGAAATAGAACATCTCCCTTATGAGGAAAGGCTGAGGGAGCTGGGTCTGTTTAGTCTGTAGAAGAGGAGACTGAGGGGTGACTTTATTAATGTCTATAAATATGTGAAGGGTGGGTGTCAGGAGGATGGAGCCAGGCTCTTCTTAATGTCATCTGTGATAAGACAAGGGGCAATGGATGCAAGCTGGAACATAGGAGGTTCCATATAGATATCAGAAGGAACTTCTTCACAGTGAGAGTGATGGAGCATTGGAACAGGCTGCCCAGGGTGGTTGTGGAGTCTCCTCTGGAGACGTTTAAAACCCGCCTGGATATGTTCCTGTGCGACTTAGTCTAGGTGATCCTGCTGTGGCAGGGGGATTTGACTAAATGATCTTTCGAAGTCCCTTCCAATCCCTTATGATTCTAATTTCATTTAAATTTAATTTAAATAAATTAAATAAATCAACTGTAACCAATTATGGATCGTATGTGAACTCTCACAGAAATACAGAGAGGAAGTGTCTGGATTGTACAGAAAAATCTACACAACTAGGCTAAACTCTGCTAAAGCAGTGTTTCCAGCATTGAACTTCATCTGCACCTCACATGGCTTTTTTTTTTCAGGAAGCAGAGATATGTATAAAAGGAAAACTGTTATGCACTGACATTAGCAAAATGCTAGAGCGTTAAAATTTAGACCATCATTTCCAAATACTGAACTGAAATTATGCAAAGAAATCTATTCTCAAAATTATAAATATTGCTTAATTGCTTAAAAGCAACGATCTATTTACACGGAGAAGGATAGTCTGGAATATGTATTGCAGGAAGAAGGAATAATTTTCATGGGCTTTCTTTACAGTCAGTAAAGACTGGTTTTGTCGTATGTGATTTGCTTCATTAGACCAGAATTAGAAGAGGAAAGAAATGCTCTCATCCTTCAGTCTGCAGACAATAAAAAGCATTTAAAAGAAATTGAGAAGAAAATTTTAGAAACCTTACATTCTTCTGAAGGGAATATTCTGGAAGATGAGACTGCTATTGAGGTCTTGGATTCTGCTAAAATTATGGCTAATGAGGTCACCAAAAAACAGCAGGTAAAGGTGTATTTGTGCTTTATTTAACAATATGTAGAAATTAAATGCTAAAGACTGCAGCTAGCAGAAGGACTGTGAATTAGATGCAAAGGAGGAAGGAGGAAATTCTGTGCTTATGTAATATGAAGAGAAATGAAACTTGGATTCATTGTAGAACCTTCACTGATAGTTTATTTTTACGGTATTTTAAAGAATGCACATCTGTCTTCATGGACTGAGTGAAATTCAGAAGTTAAGGTACCATGTTAACATAAATGAAGTAACAAATTTTTTTAAAAAAACCAAATATATTCAGGGAGATGTTAATAGTCTGTGTGACTAATATAGGTAAACAAGCATAGATTCTTGTGTTATATTTAATGCATAAAATACCAGCTGAAGTAATCAAGAGCTAAATAACATCAGTAAAAGAATATTAAAAAATTATTTAATTTTAAAAATTTTGTCATTATTAAAGACTTTGCTAAAATAAAATATTAGTGTTTGCCTTATTGCAATTTACTTTTTATCACTATGAAATGCAATCTCAGAATTTGGTGGTCGAATTCTGAAAAAAACATTTTTGTATTTAAAAATTGTTCTGTATAAAACTGATTTATGGCAGAACAAATAGAGCTTAAATACATAACCAATCTGAAATTGTCACATTTGAATATTGAAGTGAGATATTAATACTTTTGATGCCAACTGGTTCATTGAAAATGTTTTGCTTCATTTGTCCTTTGTTTTGACTATTACATCCTGTAGTTCAGCCCAATAGACCAGGCAATATTACGTTAGCAGCAAATAGTGTTTATATGTGGTGTAGTCATTACCTACTGTGATTGTACCTACTGTGATTTTTACCTTCTGTGACATAACAGTTGTCTTACTCTGGCATTATGTAAGTGCTGTGTGGAACTATTTTAATAATGTTGTTGAGTAGTAATGTTTTTGCACAAAGAATATTGAAAGCTTTCCTTTGTCCCTTACTGTTGATATGTAGATTGCAGAGAAAATGGAACTTAAAATAGCTGAATCTCGAGAAGGTTATCGACCCATAGCAAAGCATTCATCAGTGCTGTTCTTTAGCATTGCAGACTTGGCAAATATCGATCCCATGTACCAGTACTCCCTTAGTTGGTTTGTTAACCTCTTCGTCAACTCTATTCATGATAGGTAAATACAGTGTTTCTTAAGCAAAATTAGATGTTTTCATTCTCTTCTTATGAACAGTTCTCTCTATTTTGAAACCACTTATGTCTTATTTCTCCTTAAAAGCAGGCTTTTGAAATGAACTATGTTTTTTTTTAACTAAGTAAATTCTCTATTTAGTTACTGTTTGAGCAAATAATGAAATGTATGTTTATTTAAGTATTTTTAAGAATGTGCAGAAAGAGTGAATTCTGGTTCTGAACTAGGCTCCATTATGAACACTAAGTGCCATTACATGACTGTGGCAAATTGATTTCAGCTCTTTATTTTGCTTGGCAATTTTAAAACATCAACTAAAACATTGTGTGTAATTGAAATTTTGGGGAAATAGAGACATCTACATTCATTGAGAAGTGTATGGGTCTAATACAATTCCTCTACATCCCAAAATTTGTATTTCTTAACTGTTATTAAATTTGATGTCTCAGTTTCTCACTTTTCTTTTTTAGTAACAAATCCAAAATTTTGGAGAAGCGACTTCGATACCTAAATGATCACTTCACCTATAATTTGTATTGCAAAGTGTGTTGTTCACTGTTTGAAAAGGACAAGCTGCTCTTCTCATTTTTGCTGTGTTGTAATCTTCTCATGTAAGCTTGTTTTTATGAAGACTCTTAGAAACTGATATATTCTTGTAATGGAAAAAGGTTTTGATGAGATAACATGTTCTTGGCATATGACCTGTGGACTAAGGTCATGAATGCTTGGTTTTCTAATGCTGATAGTATGTACAAGTGAAAGAGTATGTGTGTGCAGCTATCACTACTCTGCACTAAGCTCTGTATAGCCTCTGCACTAAGCCCTTTTTTTAAAATTTTTTCTCTTCTTTCTCTTTTATCCTTTTGCATACATCATTTGATCTCAGCTGCAGTAGTCTGTCTTCCACTGACTTTATACTTTAGTCTTCATGGTGTTTTTGTGTGTTTTTATGTTAATACTTTGTGAAAAGTTCATAATTGCATGACCATAATGTGCATACTTAATCACAATGTGTACACATCTGTATATGGACCATTCTTCCTGGGACAAGTGTAGGCTCCTGTATTTCCAGAACAAAGTATTTTCTGTAAAGCCTTTAAAAATAAAGAATAGTTGCACTTGTTAGAAACAGATAAGCAGAAATATACCATTTAGCTCTTGAAACACAATATAGTCTTAACCAGTTGTTTTTATCATACAGATTGTAAGCTGCATAGAATGCTAATGTCAGCTCTTACTGCAGAAGAAATACTACTAAATGGCAGTGAAGTGCAATTTTAAACAGCTTTACATAAGAGAAAGTTTTCTCTCCATACCTGAATGTAATACTTTTCTTTTTTTTTAATATAGGGCTAAAAATAAACTAGAACACCAGGAGTTTATGTTCTTGCTAACTGGAGGTGTTGGTCTCAAGAATAAGTACAAGAATCCAGATCCATCTTGGCTACCAGATAAGAGCTGGGATGAATTATGTCGCGCAAGTGAAATCCCAGCTTTGAAAGGACTGAGGTACAGTAAAACTTTGGCCTTAATTGGTTTGACCAAAAATATGCTGAAAGAAATGTTTCCTATACCTTTTCCAAACCAGTGCCAGAAAGTCAACATAGTAAAAAAAGTCCGTTGTTATTCATTGTTATGTTTGTTTCATTTACTGAAGTCAGTCAGTTGGCTAATAATAATATTAAATCATTAAACTATTTTCCTAAGTTATTTAAGACATTCCCTAAATAAACCTTTTTTAAAATGTGTCTGTGGTATAGAAGCAGTGTTCCAAGGAAGTGTATGTAGCAAAATTCCAGTGCAGTGGTAGGGTAGTTTTTCTGGTAAAATCTAATCTACTCAAATCAGGAGAATTTCACACTGGATTTTAATAGAATTTAACCCAAAATTCTGGATTCAGCTTGGCTATAAAGTCTTGCATATAAATAGCTGGCAGAGCCTGCATATTTGGAAGATTTGGATCTGACTGCAGAAACACAACTGTTAGACTTACGCTTCTACCCATTTAGAGTTGTAGTAACAATGTGGATGGTGATCCAGTCTTTCCATATTCTGAGAGTTGTCACATTATAGAGGATGTAGTCTGTATGTTGTGTGAAGGAAAAAAATTTCCCTGATTGAAATTCCTGGTAATTTTCTTTGGTTAAAGATTGGGTTTTTCCTGCAAAAGGAGAGGCAGAAAATTCACCAAGACCTATGAAGGTCCAAGCAGTGCTGGCTGGGGAAATAGACAGAATTTATTGTCAGCTTAGAACCTTTCAGGTGGAGTCTTGTATGTCTGCAACATTGTAGTGAGAAAAGCCTTTTCAGCATGGAGAAACTCGACTGTAGGATTATTTGCTGATATAAATGTGGAGAGGCTTGTATGGCAAAACAATGTAATTGGCTTTTGATAAACATCCAAAACCCAAATCTGGGTATTTACTGTAATTTTAAGTGCTTTGTTTTTTTAGGAGTCATATATCTGAAAATACAAGCAAATGGCAAAAATTTTATGACAGCAAGGAGCCGCAAGATTTTCCATTGCCAGAACAATTAGATAGCACATTAAATGAATTTCAAAAGATAATAATTCTTCGGTGCCTAAGACCAGACAAGGTAAAATGAGCTGTTACTGAGTGTTTGTAGACTATTCCATGTCTTGTAGCATAATTTGGTTGTTAAAATGACACCTCTGTTCTGTAGTGTTTTATTAAGAAAAAAAGACAATACAAACACCACAAGCTGAGATCTTTTGTCTGACATGATTTAATGCATCTTTCAGAGTATACTTGTGGTTCTAGTTTTATTCAAGTGCTTTTTCACGTTTAGTCTGTTTGCTGGTGCACCCACTATACTCGAGAGCGGTATATATTAGCCTGAGCACATGTTCAGAGATTCCAGTACCATGTGCTTTCATACAAAATGTTCCAAGGCAAAGAGATACCAATTATATTTTTTTTAACAGCCACTGCAAACTTGTAGTAAGTTCTGCCATTTTGTATACACTTCAGTAACAATCAGTGTGAGGATTTAGAATACATACTGCAGTTGCAACTTAAGAGTTGCTTCTTCTGAAACCTTTGCTTCTGCAGCATTCTGTAAGACTAGTCTCAAACCCATGCAAAGCAGAGATGTGTCTGTAGGCTGAGGAATTTAACTAATACATGGTAATTAGGACATGCTGTCAAATACATGTTACTGTTTATGTAAGCATATTAATGGTTTGTATTTACTTTTCTTTATCAGATTGGTCCAGCTGTAACAACATTTGTAACTGATAAACTAGGGAAAATGTTTGTACAACCACCACCTTTTGATCTAACAAAAAGTTACTTAGATTCAAATTCTACAATCCCTTTAATATTTGTGCTATCTCCAGGAGCAGATCCAATGTCTAGTAAGTATACACAGAAAAAGAAAATAAAAGCATAGTACAGCTTCTTAGATTAGGGACCTGAAATTCCCCTTCAATACAGAATGAAGATTATTTTGCACTTTGTACAAGTAGATTTGAGTTACAATGGTAACATTCCATGCACCCTAAAAAAGGGAATTATATTTTAAACTGAATAAATTCTACACTGTACATCAAAGCTACACCATCTTATTATAGTTACACTTTAACAAGTTAATTGTCAGCATTTAGTTTTTTCTAACATAACTTTATTCTAATACTTTCTGTTCAAGGCCTCCTGAAATTTGCAAATGAAAGAGATATGGTTGGAAATAAGTTCCAGTCCATCTCATTAGGACAAGGACAAGGACCTATAGCTATAAAAATGATTCAAAAGGGAATGGAAGAAGGAACCTGGGTTTGTTTACAAAATTGTCATTTAGCTGTCTCCTGGATGCCAGTGCTGGAGAAAATATGTGAAGAGTTTAACAGTGAAAAATGTCATCCAGCCTTCAGACTTTGGCTTACTAGTTACCCTTCACCAAAGGTACATGCATTGCCAAGTATTCTGTATTTGGAGAAAGGATAAGTTGGTCGTAGATTTAGGAAATATTCATAATCCTGAATGACCTGATAATATGGAACTTTTCTGAAACACAATTAGAATGCTGAAGTGATAATTTCATTAATAACATTTGAAAAAATTATTGTCTTAATACCAAGCTTTGTTTGTAATATTTCTATATTATATGTGATATTTTGTATTCTTAGGAATGGAACTGCATTTAGCCAGCATATGTAATTAGCAAGTATTTATGCTGTCACCAAGGTTGTGTTTTATATAAATTCTAAATTTTACCTTTGCATTATAAGATGTTCAATACCAATAAAACATTTTAATGTACAGGTTTGTTACTGAGTTTTTTATTTTTAGTTTCCAGTAACCATTCTGCAGAACGGAGTGAAGATGACAAATGAACCTCCTACTGGTCTCCGGTTAAACCTACTGCAGTCATTTACTTCTGATCCTATTTCTGATCCTGCATTCTTCTCTGGATGCCCTGAAAAGGAGCTGGTAATGTGCCTATCTCTTGACAGTTTTGTTTTTTTGTTTTTTTGTTTTTTTTTTGTTTTCCACAGATACACTGATTTTATTATAAGTATTATAAGCTAGTATTTTTATTGCAATTGGGAGTTTAGGTTTTGCAATGATAATTAGTTGAGACTCTGCCAGGTAATTTCATGTGGCAATATTTTAGATGATGTCTTAGGCTTTATCAAACCACATACATACTACACATATATTACATACAATGAACATAGGGCATCCACAATGATAAGGGCATACCTATCATTACTGAGTTGGTAAGCGCTGAGGTGAACTTCTCTTGCTATCAGGGACCAGTACTGCAGTGCCCATATGTCTTATTGTTAAGTGAGGAACCACTTAGCTCATCATTACCTGTGAAGGAAGTGAAAAACCAGTACAGTAATCAATATATACAGGTATAAGTGGATGCATCTGAGTGGACTTAATATTAAGCAATATTATCCTTATGCTTGTCTAATGAGCCTTAAAAAGAAATATCTGGTGCTATTTGAATTCTTCTCAAGGCAGCTGCTCTTTACATGTAAGAAAACCTTTGTGTAATAGCACTTGAGGAACTAGCTAAATGTGTTTGCATGTATGGCAATTATGTGGGTACTTGTTCCCAAGTCAAATAACAATGACATCTATAGTAGTTGCCTATATTTGTACCCTAGGTGTGGAGAGTGGTAATCAAATGGTGTGTTGTCTATATAAGGTACAGAGTAGCACAAGTGTCTAGGAGTAACTAGACAGTTAACAATACTACTTTGTTTTGTTTGTCTTAAAGGTATGGGAGAAACTGCTCTTTGGAGTTTGTTTTTTCCATGCTCTTGTGCAGGAGAGAAGAAAATTTGGACCTCTTGGTTGGAATATACCCTATGGATTTAATGAATCAGACTTGCGAATCAGTATCAGACAGCTGCAGGTAAAATCATCTGTGGCTAGTTTTATGCTCCTTGCAAAGAACAGGAATGAAATGATAGTCAAAAAGGAACATGCAAGGAATACAAATGCAAGGAATGTCAATAGCAATATAAATATTTGCAAAGCTACAAATGAAATAAAATTTAAAACTGGTTTTAATGAAACTTAGATACAGACTTACGGAATATAATGAGTACATATTAGTATTATTATATGTATGTGAGTATTATTATATATGCGTATTATAATATATAGTATTATGAAGTTTAAGTTGTCTTATGATATACTGTGCTGTCCCTGACCCACTATGGTGGGGTTTCTAATTAGTAGGAGGAATGATTTTTTTTTTTTTAGCATGTCTACTGTTAATTAAACAGAGCTCAAACTATTTTTCTTTGCCAAACATTACTTGACCTTGAGTCTTCTGCAGGTCCTTTATAGAGAAGTCAGGAAATCTAAACCCGTGAATTGCAGAAGCTGAAGCTGAACAGTTGGAAAAGTAATCAAGTTATTGACAGAGATCAGAGGGATTGGAGGAGAAGTTATATGAAATGCACATTTCTTTAATAAGATACAAGAAATAGTCCATCTAGAAAGTTTATACTGTTAAAAGTATCAACCTGTAAATAATTCAGGAATGATGTGAATAGTTCACTAATTTGGATGTTGATATAGAGGCTTTTACTGCTAACACCTTTTTATTGTAAACAATAATTTTATCTGGAAGATTTCAGCATTTGAGTTTCCAATACCTTAGGGGAAAGAACTCCTTACAATGTATTTTTGCATGCACTGTAGCTTCCAACACTGTAGTCTGTAGGTCACACTTGTTCTACACATATTCCAAGTCTCTAGACTCATTCAAGTCTTATGTTTCAGTTATTCGTAAATGAATACAGCCAAGTTCCTTTTGAAGCTGTATCTTACCTGACGGGTGAGTGCAACTATGGAGGTCGCGTGACAGATGACTGGGACAGACGTTTACTGCTGACAATGCTGGATGACTTCTATAATCCAGATATAATTGAAAATCCTCATTACACTTTCTCTCCCAGTGGCAATTATTACGCTCCACCAAAAGGCAAATATGAGGACTACATCAAGTTTATTAAGGTAAAAACTAATTTTAGACTGTTATAATGATTATCCACCAAAGCAATCTGTAAGGTGTCGCTGCATTAAAAAAATGAGTTTTGCAGCACATTAAACTGTGTGTTTGGCTTTTTGCTAACAAACCTGTGTGATCCTTGCCATGTTCTAGAATGTTTTGAAGAGGGACAGAGAATCAATAAGTAGACAGGAGAACCCAGGGAATCAAGAAGACAGGAGAACCTGGTATAGATAATCTGTAATTCCTTAGAAATTGCTTTCAGTGAATAAGGAGATCATAGGATCATAGGATCATAGGATGTTAGGGGTTGGAAGGGACCCAAGAGATCATCGAGTCCAACCCCC
>JAOXOE010000745.1:6217928-6235451 GCA_028565055.1 Phoeniculus purpureus | reverse complement strand
TAGGATGTTAGGGGTTGGAAGGGACCCAAGAGATCATCGAGTCCAACCCCCCTGCCGGAGCAGGACAAAACTGATGACTCTGCAAATACCTGTCATCCTTATCCACCTTCAGTTTAAGTCAGTATTAGTTTTTATTAACAGTGAAGAACAGTTTTCTGCACCCCAATGTCTCCCTTGAACCTCAGTGCAAGAGAGACATTGAGGTGCTAGAGTGAGTGCAGAGGAGGGCAGTGAAGCTGGTTAAGGGCCTGGACAATAAATCTAATGAGGAGAGATTGAGAGATTTGGGGCTGTTTAGTTTCAGGAGGAGGAGGCTTAGGGGAGACCTCATTGCTCTCTACAGCTATGTGAAAGGACATTGTAGAGGTAGTGGTGTTGGTCTCTTCTCACAGGTAACAAAACCAGAGGGAAGGGTTTCAAGTTCCAACAGGTAGGTTTAGATTGGACATCAGGAAAAAATTCTTCATGGAGAGAGTGGTCAGGTACTGGAATGGTGGTGGTTGAGTCACCGTCCCTGGAGGTGTTTAAAACATGCTTAGATGTGGTGGTGGGGGATATGGTTTTGGGGTGGACTTGTAGAGTAGGGTTGATGGTTGGACTCAATGATCCCAAGGATCTTTTCCAACCTGAAGGATTCTATGATTCTGTGATTCACTGGCTTCTTAAAGAGGACTTGAACCTAATTCCTAACAGGCCTCTTTGTCTCATGCAGATGTTTATTGTTCCTTTTGTCTTAGAGTCTTCCCTTTAGTCAGCAACCAGAGGTATTTGGCTTGCATGAAAATGTTGATATTTCAAAAGATCTTCAGGAAACTAAGATCCTCTTTGAATCTCTACTTTTAACACAAGGAGGAGGCATTCAGGGAATTTCTGGAGGTAGTGACAGCACTCTTTATGAAATTGCAGATGATATCCTGAGCAAGGTACTGTATTATACAAATGACTCAAATCTATCTGTTTTACACACCAAAATTTTTAACTAGAATCTTCAGTGTGAAATTTATTTTATGTTGGAGAAAAATTCTCCTGGGGGAAATTTATTGCAATATGAATATAGGAACTTGTGTGGCTGTAGCAGACCACAGATATATTTTATTGAAAGGAGTTGGATTAAATAAGTAGAAGATAGGAGACAGAGAGAAAACAAAGCAAACACAGCTTAAGAGAATACTTAATTCAGTCATGTGAACATGTTTAATAAAATTGAAGCATCTTTATAACTTTTCATAATATGAAAAATTCTGAGTGGTTTTTGAAAGTTAAACATCACTTTAAAAAACCCATATATGTATGGAATGATTTCCAAATGTGCTGTTGTTTTCAGCTCCCAAATGATTTTGACATCGAAGGTTGCCTAAGTAAATATCCTGTGAAATATGAAGAGAGTATGAACACTGTGTTGGCACAAGAAATGGAAAGATTTAACAAGTAAGAGCATCAGTTTTTATTAAATCTATCTGTATTTATTCCATTTGCAGAAGAGGCTTTCCTGTAAATCATACACTGCATATCTGCAGTACAAGCACCAGTTCTCCTTGTTGACAGTCAAAATGTAGGACAGATACCCGGAAAAATCATGTTAGTGGCTAAATGAAGTGGAAGAGAAAAATATATGGTAGAAGAAGAGTATCTGAGAAGGCACTTGGAAAAGCAAATGTGAACAATAATTTATGTTCCTTTTTTTTTTTTTGAAGTTCATTTTCTATTTTACCATCTATATCTTCAATTATATTCAATTTTCTTGTTTTTCTGACATGTAGGGTAAAGAGATACACACAGTTATAGTGTGTATAGTTTATGAAAACTTTTCCATTATAGTAGAAAATATTTCTGCTTATTTCTTTGCTTCTATACCTATGTTTTTAAACTTTTCTTTTTTTCGTGATGTCTTTCTTCTTAGACCTTACTTCACAATTATTATCCGTCGATTACAAGACTACAGTCACTTTTATTTTTCTCTTTGGCTCCCCTGTCTCTCTTGACTTTGTTTCCTCATTTTCTTATCTTTGACTGCTCCTCCATTCTTTCTTCCCTATTTGTCTTCTTTCTGTTTGTTTTATCAGGTCTCCCACTTCATCTTCTTCCAAACTTTCATTAATGTTTTCTGGTCTTCAGTCTCCAAGTTTTCCTTGGAGACTTGTGGCAGACACTACCAGCCTCTTCTCTTTTTAAGTTAAGCCATTTTTTTTCATGCACCATATGGGGTATTCATTTGGAGTTAAAATTTATCCTTGTACCAAACAATTCACAGTATATCAGAGATAATAAAATAATTTAATCAACTGTTCCTAGTCTTAAATAAATCAACACAAATGCATGAGTTCTGACTTTATAGATGTAGCTAATAGCACAGTTACATAGCAGCTGTTCTATAGATGATTCCATAATTGAGTTGGTTTTTGGGTTTTTTTCCCCAGGGGATATCTGTTTTACAAATAATGCAAAATATGTGAAAATTTTGTTTTATTTTTAATTCTAGTTTAATCCAAACTATTCGTAGCAGTCTAATTAATCTGAAGAAAGCCATTAAAGGACTGGTTGTTATGGATTCTGAACTGGAGGCTCTGTGTGGCAGTCTACTTATTGGAAAAGTTCCTGAGAATTGGGTGAAACGTTCATACCCAAGTCTAAAACCATTAGGGAGCTATATTCTAGATTTGCTCGAAAGGCTGAAATTTTTACAGGTAATGTACAAGAGGCAGTACGACTAAATACTTAGTCTACTTGCCCATAATGTTAAAGGTGTATTGGGAAGACAGTGATAGACTTCACCTAGATTTTCTTAGTAGTTACATAGAAAATTGTTAAACAGTACGAGATTTGTCTCTTTCTGATTGTTGAATGTGTTGTTTTCTCTTTCCAGGGTTGGTATGAAATAGGGAAACCCACGGTTTTTTGGCTGTCAGGATTCTATTTTACTCAAGCTTTCCTAACTGGAGCTATGCAAAACTATGTTAGGAAGCACAGGATCCCTATTGACCTTCTAGGATATGAATTTCAGGTAGAGATAAAATACAAATACATATGTTATTAATCTGAGTCATAATGTTGCAGTGAGAAGCAGTAAATGAATCCTGCATCTTTGGCCACAATAACCCCATGCAGCACCGGGGAATGAGTGGCTGGAGAGCATCCTGGCAGAAGGGGACCTGAGAGTACTGGTTGACAACTGGTTGAACATCAGCCAGAGGTGTGCGCAGGTGGCATGAAAGCCCAATGGCATCTTGGTGTGTATCAGGACTAGTGTGGCCAGCAGGACTAGGGATATAATTCTCCCCCTGTACTGGGCACTGGTGAGGCCTCCCTTCAGGTACTGGGGGCAGTTCTAGGCCCCTCACTTATTGAGGTGCTGGAGGAGGTCCAGAAGAGCAACAAGGCTGATGAAGGGTCTGGAAGGAAAGTCTTACGAGGAGAGGCTGAGGGAGCTGGGGTTATTTAGCCTGGAGAAGAGAAGGCTCAAGGCGACCTTATAACTCTATAACTACCTGAAGGGAAGTTATAGACAGGTAGGGGTCAGGCTCTTCTCCCAGCCAACTAGTGATAGGACAAGATGGCAGCACCTGAAGCTGTGCCAGGGGAGGTTTAGGTTGGATATTAGGAAGCACTTCCTCAGGTGGTTAGACACTGGAATGGACTGCCAAGGGAGGTGGTGGAGTCACCGTCCCTGGATGCATTTAAGAAAAGATTGGATGTGGCACTCAGTGCCATGGTCTAGCTGATATGGTGTTAGGTCTTAGGCTGGTCTCTTAGATCTTAGAGGTCTCTTCCAGCCTCAAGAATTCTGTGATTCTGTGAAAATAGCCTATAGAGTATATATTTCTCTGTGTGATTAAAGCCTAATTTTATAACTTACAATAAAGATAATTAACAAACCCACCAAAGTCTGCTATCTTTATAGTTTTATATCAAATTAATACTGAGAGAAAGGTATTACTCTTATTTTGGATTTTCTAAAAAAATTATCTACTGGCATAATACATTAAAAAAAAAAAACAGCTGTGAAGGTTTAATAACATGAAGCATTTCTTTCTTGTAGGTTATTCCTCAGGATACTGCTGATTCTGCACCAGAAGATGGTGTTTATATCCATGGATTATTTTTAGATGGAGCTCGCTGGGACAGGACCAAGTCAGTAATAAAATGTTTTATTATGGTTCTGGAAAGCTTTCTTTTAAATATTTTAAGTGAGATATATATGTATATATATAATTGAGAAAAACACACCAAAATAATTACTCTTTCACACATGAAAAATGAAGAAGCAAATATCCCAAACCCAAGCAAACAAGAACCTCAAAACACAGACCAAAACCTTTTGTTTAACACTACACCACAGGTAATTACTTTGCTGCTTTCTCTTACCAGGGGAATATTAGCTGAGCAGTATCCCAAGTTGCTCTTTGATAAGATGCCAATCATTTGGATAAAGCCAAGTGAGTATAATTTCTCTGAAATGAGAGCTATGCAACAAGACATTGCAACAGTGAATTACTATTTTTTCACAGAATATCAATGTCCTTTCCCTTCACCAAGGTTCCCAAACGGGCACAGAAAAATTTGGCCTGCTAGTTCAACTCAGTCTCATCTCATCTGAGCAATAGGCCTGTGCCTCTCCCCAAGGATGTTTATGACCTAGAAAAAAATACTAGTTAAAGAAGTTTTTATAAATATGTTTAGGTGCTGTCCAGTTTGCATTTTCAATGAAAATTAATTTGGGTACTAATGCGTGCGGTTCTTTAATTTCTGCCTGTACTGAAGTTGTGGAGAACTTGTAATTGATTTAAATACTCGTTGTTTGACCTCTCATGGTTTAGCAAAATTTGCTCAAGTTATTTTTATCTGTTGTGCTAGTTCTCTGTCATACCATTCAAGTATTTTCCATAACTCCTGTGTTCTTTGATCAGGAGCAGTAAATCCCTACTTTTAATGTATTCGCTTGAGGAGGACTTTATACATATGTATGTTGCAACTTAGATGTCTTTAGCAGTAAGGCAGGCTTGTGAAGTTTCCACTTACTCTGCCTATACTTTCTCTTGATTTGGATAAATCTGTTCAGATATGAATGATTTTAGACTTTGCAAAAGTAACATGAAAGCAATCTAGGCAAAGAGTGTTCAGATTCTAAGGTTACTGGAACAAAATTCTCATGGAGCTCTTAAATGCTGCTGTATGAACTATGCTTTCTCTATGTAACTATGCAAATTTGAATGCGTCTTCAGGTGATGATAATGCTGGTAGAATCACAGAAAGGCTTGGAGTCCTGAAAACAAATCGTAGTTAAGCTAGTTTGGTTTAAAAACAGAACAAGCCACACAAGTAAACACCCAAAAAAGCCAATAATTTGATTATGATACACACAAAACAATTACGTATTTTTATTTAGCTTTCAAGATTTTAGTGTAAATATTTATGATTTCTGTGTAGAATATGTTTCAATAGGTGTACTGAATGTAATACATTGTTTTGGGTTTTTCTTTGAAGCTGTAAAATCGGACATAAAGAAATCTAATGCGTACGTTTGCCCACTCTACAAGACAAGTGAACGTAAAGGAATCTTATCTACTACTGGACATTCTACTAATTTTGTCATTGCTTTGTCGCTTAACACGGATAAACCAGTTCAGCACTGGATCAAGCGAGGCGTTGCATTGCTCTGCCAACTGGATGACTAACTTTGAACTGTTCAGGCTTCACAAGATCCTGTTATTTTTGCTAGTTTACAGAGGAAGTGAAACTAAACAGTGTAAAAGAAACATCTGGACATCTTTATAGTAAAAAAGGGCATGCAGATATTTTCTGATCTTTAATATAGGGTCTTAAATTCTTATTAGCGTGTTTGCAATCTATGAATGATACAGCTAGGATTTTAGTATATGTAAACATCTATTTTATGCATTACTTGAATATCCCAAAATGTATCTTAATGGAAAATTAAAACATCATAGTTAATGAAGATGAAGCATTAAGAGTATTGATTCATGTGACTAGAAAACTCACAGGTAGTAAGTGTTGGGATTTCAATTTGGATTTATATATGACCCTGTGTTCTGTCATAGCAACAGCAAAGACTGGAATTTGAACAACTGTTTAACTGTCTCTAGTAGAATTGCAAATAGATCTATACACTACACTCACAACAGAGAAGTCATAATATATTTATTGATAACAAACAGTGATTTAACAAATTCTGACCAGTAAACGTGACCCTATGTACTCAGTCTTTAAAAGTCCTTAATGAAGCTGCAGATTGTTTATGGCTATTAGCCACTTACCAAGGATCTGCCAAGGAATCTCTAAACCTCTTAGAGGAGTATCTTGTCAGGGAAGGTCTTGGCAGCTAGCTGTCATTTAGGAGAGCTCCAAGGGCTCCTTTTGGTGCCCACTATTTATGGAGGTAAGATGACTGACTCATAGTCAAAGCTAAGGAACAAACTTACCTTGAGCTTATTGCCCAATTCAGCCCTTGGCTGTACTGTTATCTGTATCCCCTGAATCCATATTGAGCAGGATGCTGTCACCACACCTATAGGCATCGTTATTGCATCGTTAGCTCAGAAATGCATACAGGAAATAATGGTCATGTTGATGGGGGGATGAAGCACCATTACAAGTAGGTACTTCTGATGCCTTCCTTTCTCTGGAAATCTTTGAGGGATTTAATTCACATAGTCTGGTTTTTCTAACTTTTTTTTTTTTTCCAGTTTTCCATGCAGGATAAATGATAAAAATTCCCTTATGAGCACCTGCCATGAGGTGTTACCTTTTTCCCTGTCGCTGCAGAGAGGCAGCCCTACACTGATTCTGCACTTTGGCTGTCTTTAAAAGATAAAATCACTCAAGAATGCTTCATAGATTTTTTTCTAGTAAAGCACTATTTCCACATTGCATTCAGGCACAGCCGTCATAATTTCTTTGTAAGGATCTCCTGTAAAAAAAAAAGTAGCAGTAGGTTAAACACATGAAAGTCTTATTCCTTTCTACTGTCTTTATTATAG
The DNA here is from genome assembly GCA_028565055.1 of Phoeniculus purpureus. Lineage (NCBI taxonomy): Eukaryota > Metazoa > Chordata > Aves > Bucerotiformes > Phoeniculidae > Phoeniculus > Phoeniculus purpureus. Next base: position 6,228,456 of record JAOXOE010000745.1, on the reverse strand, counting down.
GTAGGTAGGTAGGCATTGATGCCTTTCATTGCCCTGCTTGTTTTGTGTTACACCTGCATAAGTTTTGAACATAGGTTTGGCTTTCTGAAAGGTTGTTTTTCTCTTCAAAGACTCTATAAGCTTGTTTTTCTTCTGTATTTACAGTAATGTGTGAATTGTAATTTGGCAAAAAAAACCCCAGTAATTCTTAACAGAGTTCTTGCTTGATTTTGTTTTGGTTTTGTTTGTTTGATTTACTTTTATTTAGATCAGTTTTTCTTATTATGCTATCTTAATCTTTTAAGTAAGGTCCTAGAGTATCTTCGGTTTACTCTTACAAGAGCACTGATAATCTAATAGTTAGTATTTGTAATTCTCCAATTTTCTACCAACAAACTTTTTAAAAAAGAAGCTGGATTTGTAATTCTTCCTATTTCTGACACTGGTCAGGTCAGATTATTAAACAAAGCTAACCTGTATGAAAGGAACATGGAGATAGTCCCAGAGTATCTTATGATCGGGTATTTATAGTGAGCTATTAATGGACATAGAGTTTACTGAGATCATTTTCAATCCTGAAAATAACACTTTCAACTTAATAATCACTTCTTCAATGTGTGAGGTCTTCCCTCTTTCAGAAGGTAAGGAAAACCAGTCTATTTTCTCAATTCATAGTAAAACTAGCAGTATTTTTACACACAAAAAAAAGAAATAGTCTGGATTTAAAATGTTTGTATCATTGCTATAGGTGTAATCAACAACAAACGGTCGTCGCTTGTCTGTATATTTTGTTAATGTATTTTTCTTTTTTGCTAAACTTGCAACTACAGAGCAAGCCTGTCACACATTAAGTGGATCGGGTAACAACTAAATGATTCAGGTTTGCTATGAATTACTGCTGCTCAACTTTACGATGTTTCTAGAATTAGTCCAAACTTCGTAAGTGGCATGTTGATGACTTCATTTTGCTGCACTCATTCACATTGCTAATTTATTTATTTGCTTCAGTTTTACTTATTCATTTTATTTTACTTTTCCCTATAATTTTGGGGTTTTTTTGGAGGCCAACTCTCTTACACATTATACTGTGTAATGACTGATTTGATTGTTGAGAGGCTTTTTTTATTATTTCTTCTTAGATTTTAGTGTCTTGACTTAAAAGGTTTTATCACTTGGATTTATTTCTGTGCTCCATTGTTTGTATTACAATGTTAAAAGAGTAAAAATACATTTAATTGAACCCTTTCAATTGCCAAACTTTTTTTTTAACTAATGCTGTTCTCAAGTTTGTAACAATTATTATTAACTCTTTTGTGGTTAAAGAATGCGGATTTGAAAGCTTTTTCTGTCCTAAAAGGGTGTAGGTTTTGTATAGAAGGGGGTAAATTTGGTCTTTTTTGAAGCATGGAGTTTTGATGTTGTTTCAGTGGAAAGGCTGATGCACACAGCAGCACAAATTTGCAGTAGTTTCCTGACTACAAGCCATGGCCTTGATATCTTTCTTGATACGGTTTGAACAAAAGCTATTATTAAAATTTTCATGTCCTTCACTTGCCCTTCACTTTCACTCTGTGAATAACCTGGAAAAACATCCAGAGTCTAACTGCACATCTATTTTCTTACTAAAGAAACATCAGACCACACTGTGAGTGTCTGAAACACTTCAGAGTTTAAAAGACTAATACTTTGTCTAAAGGACTAAGACTTAAATGATTATGTATCTGAAAACTAAGTTTTACTTATTTTTGTTGCTTTCTAATAAGTAATGCCAGAAAAAGTAGTTATTCTATGTTCAGTGTGTGGAATACAGATAAAAGCTAGCACAAGCCAATAGACTATTAGAATATTGGAGTAGAAAATATTCTGCTCTAAATAGAATAACTCTTTGCAGCACAAATGTAAATAATTAGACAAAGAAAGGATTTGAGATAAAGAGGTTCCAATTAATTTATATGAAAATATGTTTTGTTTCTCAATACTTAAACAGTGATTGCTGTTTATGTCATTCTAGATTTAACCTGAAGACTTAACATCTGCTTCCAATTAAAAAGCAGCTTTTCCCTACAAATAGTCATCAGCATTGTGCTGATTTGCCATGTATGATTCTACATATATATTCAATGATGATTCTGATGATGAAATCCAAACCCAACAAGCTATTCAAGAAAGCTTACAAGAAAGACATAAATTTGAAACCAGTGGCAATGGAACAGAAAATGAAAGGTAATGTTATTATTTCTATTTTAGGTGTTTCTTTGGCATTACTATAAGCACGTAGTAACCGTATTTCTTTTGTGACTCTGTACTGGTAGCTCACTTGGTCCAAGTTCTTCCTGAAAAAAATATAGCCATTTCCTCAAAAATACGGAAGGTATGAAACTTTTAGGTCTTATGTCTAAATGAGTATAAGGCTTTATGAAGAAAATTCATGGTTTAAAAACCCCAATGATGTTTTTAAGCAATTAATTTAGTTAAGGTGCTAATGGGCAGAAATAAAAGCAATACAGGGAGGGTTTAAAAAAAACTTATGAATTGCAGGTGGAAAACAAAACTAACGTGATTTGGGGGAAACAAAAGCAACAACATTTAATTCCCCCCACATTTAAAACATGCACACAGAGATATATGGAGAGTAATCACAACGCTCTTACATAACAAAGCCAAAACTTCAAATCCTAAAAAAGAGAAAAGAGACTTAAACCCATTTCTGCTTCTTTGGCAACATGGTGCCCACAAAGTTCATATATCCCTCAGTGTCAGTGGGCAATTTGAAATCCAGCTCTCTGTTCCATATGCTTCCACGCTAGTCTTCCATTTCCAAAATGCTGATTCCTACAGCCACATGCAAGGGGAGAACTGTGTCCCTTCAGCAAGCCATGAAATCCAGATGAAATCTTCATTCCACTGATCCTCGAGATTCCATGCCATCTCTCTATTCACAAAGTTGCCAGGACAAGATGTCTGCTGAGTCTCATACTCAGCATCCTCTCTGAAATGCAGATGAGAAGAAGTGGAAACCTGAAACTGAAACTTCAGACCCCTTCTACCCGCGCAAACCCCCTCTGTTTGCTGAAAAGGCATACATTAAACTTGTGGGTTTGGCTCACAGTCTTAAAACATTGGAATTCTCCAACCATTACAAGAAGATAAGTATGTGCTGTAACAATAGATTGTTGTGGTAGCGTTCCCTCATTTTAGTATTTAATTGTTGGCCTTTGTGTAAAAATCTGGTATTTATAGTGGCAGAGGAAGACCAATTTTAAAAGCTTTTTAATATGTTAAACCCTGACAAAGTCTACATGACTTACAGAAATTTAGCATGCAGTCTAGACTTGAGTATTTAATTTAAGGTATTTAACTATACATATATCCTGAACTTTGCTTTATTTTTCACTGCTCACTTTATTTTTGTTCTGTTTATGCAGTTTCCAGTGTATTGCAAGTAAAGAACACGGACAAATAATTACAGCAATACGGACAGTTAAGTATAAATACACCACACTAAGCCTACACCCCTAGGAATGATTTGGGCTGGATGTTGTTGAGCAATGCCTCCATCTGAGGTGTTTCATCAACTGATTTAAGGGCAGTTTTTCTTTATATAGTCTTGGGAGGAGTAAGGCAACTAAAACGGAGACATCCAATAATTAACTTACTAGGTAATGGCATGGGTTCAAATGTCACTCCTCAGAGATTCCAGTGCTTCAGCTCCTGAAATTAGAGGAAAAATCCAGGACTTGCTTATAAAATAAGCAGCAGGACAGCAAGGCCCGTCATCAATTAGTACTTTGTAAAAGTAGTTACCATTTTATGAGATACCTGGATTTCAATCCTCTCTACCTGAAGAGTGTCTGACAAACTTTTGTGTATTCCAAAATGAGATGCTCTTAGTCTGCTCCTCTGAAACTGCAGCTTTTTGTGATATAATCAATCCATAGGTGACTAAACAGTGAGCATAAGTAGTGCAGTTGTTTGGACAGCTATAGTTTCACTAGGGCACCTGTTTGTACATTACATTTTCATGCATAGTGATATTATTAGAAGTTTTTCCAATGTGTAACTCAAAATGCTTTGTGAGTCAATGTCAATCGCTGATTGTCTCATTCCTGTAAAGCATTCTATGAGAAAAAATTGCTTTGACAAAGCAAGTTGTTTTTATTTCTAAATACACTGATGGGATGAATGGCACTCTATATTAGTTGCCTGAATTTTGTTTTATGGTAAGTGTCTGTCTTAAAATGTCACAGGCCAAGAAGAAGCCTTGATGAAGTTGGTGAGGCACAGTTCTGCCTTTGAAGAAGTAGATCAGCAAGGCTGGCTTCCTCTGCATGAAGCTGCAGCACAGCTAAACAAGAACATTCTTGAAATAACTTTGAAAGGTACAGAGTTCTTCACATTTTCCACCAAAGTTTTACAAGATGGAGTTTGGTGAGTTGCCCAGCTTCAAATGTGTTCTGCTTTTCTGTGTTTCAGCCTCTGATGCCATTACTTGGGAGCAAACCACTCTAAAAGGAGAAACACCTCTCTTGGTGGCAGTAAGAAGTTGCTTTGTAGACAACGTCCACTTCCTCCTGCTCAATGGCTGCAATCCCAATGTCAAGAACGAAGAGGGAGATTCTCCTTTAATTATAGGTAAATACCCTATTTAGGGGTAGAGAGGTGAGGGAATGAGGTGAGATTGTAGTTACACATTTCAGGTTTCAGTTTGACATATTAGACTTCAATATCTAAAATATTTTGTTATACAGAGGAAAAAAAAGTTAATTTCTGTATTGAATGTGTGTCTCCCTGTCTGTTTTTCTTAAATGTTTGAAGGCTTTAACTGGGCTGACAAGTCCAAGTTAGGCACTGTCACCACAAAGTTCTTAACATTATTATTTAAAGTATAATCCTTGTCAGTTTGCTGAAGTAAGGAAAATATTAAACTAGAGGAAGCTAAAAATAATTCCCCAAAGTCTGATTCAGTGCAAGGAGTTCCAAATGCCTGCCATTTTCCATCCCTCAGTTGCAAAGAGTTTGACGTTCAGGTGGAACATAGATATTTTTCCTCAAAGATTCAAAAGGCTTCCTCCAAGAAGTACAGTGTCTTCTTATGCTTTCCTTGGCATCATTTATGCAGCTATGACAGGTAATGAGGTCATCCTTTTCTTCTTGTCTGCAGGCGTAAAACATTCATATTCTCTGCTTACATGGTATCTGTTTCATTACATCACCTTCTCTTTCTCCAAAGAACATGGTAATTGGTTTTGATTTTCAAAAATCATAGCAAACCAGCCTCGCTTATCTGTGTTACATAGAACATAAAACAGTGTTTGACCCTATTCAAACATTCTTGGAATTAATCAAAGCATGAAAGGGGAAGTAGCTAGGCAGGCCTAAATGCTTGTTTGACATCTCTTTGACCTTTTTTGTTGTGTTTTTAACTGAAGAAGAATGTCCTGCACCTAGTATCACTTTTAGTGTGAATGCTGTTTTAATTTCATCATGCACAAGAACTGTAATCCTTGATTTGTGAAAATATTTTACCAAAATATTTTCAAAGAATGTTCTACTTTGATTAATTTGATTCCTCTAGTTTGGACCACAGTGCTGCAATTCTTACTGACTCCTAGCCAAAAAAACAAAAAGAAGGAAAGCGTTCTCACGTGATTATCTGAGTTCTAAAGGAGTACTGTAAGTTTCTTGGGCAAATGTTTAAGTTTTTATATATGAGAAGGGTAGTTCTGTCTTTTTCAAAACTGTTGTTCAAGGAAGTGAAGTATTAACCCTTCACAGGACCACCAGTCTCCGTCCTTTTGAAGTGGCTAAAGCTTCTAGTCAGGGCCACCTGCGTAGAAAAGCTGTAGAGAACTCTGAGATGCTTTTGCAGTGCGCTACATAAATATGCGCCATCCCCCAAGAACGCTGAGTATGAGATTTATCTAAAGTAGCCACGTAGGTTACAGAGAACAGGACATCACAGGTTATGATATGCACTCAACGGTATTTCAAGCAGCTGTGGCACACTAAGCTTCTCTGCCTAGTCTGTCCCACTGAAGGACATACCTTGTTTTACACTGCACAGCCTGGAAAATCAAAGAGAGGAGGAGGGAAAAGTGGTACCTGCTCATTTCATCCACTAGAGCCAATGCAAATTACTCTTTTAAGATTCTCACTGACTTAACAGATCAGGCTTATTCGGCTAAGAAGGCACATGACAGACATTTAAAACTTTGTGTCATATTATGGCAACTGCTTATGAAGATTAAATAAGGTTCTCTGAGCAGGCCAGCTCCTGACCACGCCAGTCCCTGTTGCATTCTATTGCATTGCCAAATACAACGTGGTTAAGAGAGAGAAGATAACAACACATTTATTACTTTGTACAGTTACTGTTATTTTGGAAACAAAGAACAGGCTTGTTGATAAGATAAACCTTTCAGTATAGTGTGACATTTCTCAGTGTAGAAATAGCACTGCCAGGAACAGCTCAAGCTTTCCTGTGCTGTTCCATAGGGGAAGCCATAGTACATAGAACAATATTGAACAACCTTCTGGCTGATATGTTTCTACTTACTGTCTTACAGCAATTAAGCAAGATTCATATGACATTGCCTCCTTGTTGATCAGTCGTGGTGCAAATGTGAATTTGCAGTGTGTCCACAAGAGGACTGCTTTACATGAGGCAGCCAGATTAGGCAGGAAGGATCTGGTGAAAATTCTCCTTCATTCTGGAGCAGATCCCGACCCTCGTAGTGGATATGGTTTAACACCTCTGGCACTGGCTGCACAGGCTGGACACACAGAAGTTATGGAGCTCTTATTGCAAAAAGGTGAGATGTTATTACATAGGATGGCATGGGAAGAGAAGGCTCAGGATGTGGGTCTATCCTACCAGTATTATAAGGATCTGATGGGATGGTGTAAAGAAGGCAGAGTCAAATTCTGTTCAGTGGTGCCCACCAACAGTACAAGAGGTAACGGATGTCAAAGGAATCCTAGCAAAGTTTGTCTGGAGCATAAGAACCATAACAATTTTTTTCTGTGAGGGTGGTTGAATGTTGTAACTTGTTGTAACAAGTCGCTCAGAACTTTTGCAGTCTTCATCCTTGCAGAGATGTAAACCTGACTGGATGCTGTCCTGGGCAACCTGCTGTAGATTATTGAACTGGATGATCCCCAGGGATCCTTTCCATCCTTGACTATTCTGTGGTTCCTGTTTCACAATTCAGCAGATTAATTTAGTAACATGAGGGTTCAGTGGCAGTGTTCAAATGCGTAAACACCGTATAAGCCACGTGTGTTAGTACTGACACGTTTAAAGCCCAAATTAATGCTCTTTCCAACAGAGACAATTACTCCTAAATGCAGAGGCAAAAGATTCTTGGCCCAGTACCCAGTAAAACTTTGCATTATTGAAGTAAAAGTAGATGAGCTGTTATCACATTACTGAGTATACAGCCTGTAGTGTTAGTAGATCCAAATGTATACAGAATATATATTTAGAGATGATTAATTGTAGCTAACCATAGCAGTCATCAGTAACTGCTTTGCAAAACTACAAGCAAAACTGACATCTTGCAGGAGTTAGCTTATTTGCATTTTTGGATGTCATCCTATTTTATCTGAAGAATTTGAGTCCCAAATCACATGAGTTGAGGTCTGACTAAAGAATTGCTAATATCTAAATTCAGTGTAACAATATACATGTGTGGATGCACACAAATTATCTGACTGAAGTCATTAGCCTGTTTACACGCATTTTTATTAGTCTTTTGAAAGTTCTGTGGCTGGCTTAAGAGTGGTCATTGTAAAATAATGCCTTCAGAAATAGCTGCAGAGACTTATTTTCCTTACTAAAGCAAATTAAATGCTGTCTGAACCTAGAGAATTATTCTGATGCAGTTAAGGCCTGGTAAAGACTACATTTTCATAACAGTCAAATAACATATTAACATTTTAGTGAGTAGCTGATATTGTTTTCTCAGGTAGACAGGCAACCGTAGGGAAGGATCCAACATGAAGGTTTATGCTTACAGTTTTTAATTTGGTGAATAGTCAAATTCACGATAGTCTGTCATTGCAGGGTTGGAGGTATGAATTACTGCTCGGTATTTGCAGTGACTACTGTGAAAATCCTTGATGCTTCTTTGCAGGTGCAGATGTTCTTTCACAGGCAATGGATTGTGCTTCTGTATTATTTGAAGCAGCAGGAGGAGGAAATCCAGATTCTCTAAGTCTTCTACTAGAATATGGGGCTGATGCAAATGTACCAAAGCACTCAGGTCATTTGCCAATCCATAGAGCTGCATATAGAGGACACTTCCTGTGAGTTAATTTACTTAAAAATGGTAGCACCAGAAATACTAATTTTGCTAATTATACCTTATTCAAAGCAAGCAGTGAATCTGTAGTCTTGTTTATGATAGTGTGAGTTTTTTTGTGTCTGATTGTAAAAGTACAGTAATGATAAAATCTTCATCATTGTAAGACTAATTCATCTAGTTTTCCCTCATTTGTAGTAATAATGTCCAGTCTGATGTTGAGGTTCCTGGGATATCCTTGCTCTCTTTGGTTATGCTGCATCTCCATCCCGTCACAGGAAGATAAACAAATGCAATTAGGGCATAATGGCTAACCTTATTTTAAAGATGGAAAGGTTAAATCACAAACCCTAGAATCACAAACAAGGACTGAGAAACAAGTCTTCAATATTGTGTTGTGGTTAAGAATCCTAGATCCTTGAGTCCTATGTTAGTATTTGAAATATATTGAACTTTATATATATTGTATTTTATATGTATTAATGTTATATAAATTCCTATGGGTTAAGCAGTAAGTATGTGATCTTGACGTTCAGCGAAAGATTCTATTAAGACGAAAAGACTAGTCTGCTAGCAATGAAATGAGTTATTCATCGATGATAGTGTAATATAATACCTTATGCATAGTAGGTGCAAAGTCAGTATCCATTGTTGGCTGACTATTTAATTGTTAGTGCTCGACTGGAGGTATCGCATGCCATGGTACCAATTTGGCAGATGAAGATAATTGTGTACAGTAATGTTGAAGCCCAGCAACACAGAGAAATTAAAAATGGAGTTAGGTGGCCCAGGATGTTTAAGATTCTGAGATTCTTCTTAATTTTTCAGAGCCCTAAAAAATTTAGTTCCAGTTACTAATTTTGATGCCATTAAAGAAAGTGGGATAAGTCCAGTTCACTCAGCAGCAGCAGGAGCACATCCTGAGTGTCTTGAGTTTCTTCTCAAATCTGGGTTTGATGCCAATTTTATGCTGGATCAAAGAGTTCGCAAAGGCTATGATGACCACCGGAAATCTGCATTGTACTTTGCCGTTTCCAATGGGGATATCTGTTCAACACAGTTGCTGTTGAATGCTGGAGCCCTGACAAACCAAGATCCCATCAGCTGTCTCCAAATAGCCTTGAGAATGGGAAACTATGAGTTAATGAATCTACTGCTCAGGCATGGGGCTAATGTCAATTACTTCTGCAGAGTGAATACAACACATTTTCCATCAGCTCTACAGTATGCTCTAAAAGACGAAGTCATGTTAAGAATGCTGATGAACTATGGGTATGACGTGCACCGCTGCTTCGATTGCCCTCAGGGAAACAGTTCGCATTCCCAGTATGTTACTGATGGGTGGACTTCTACTGTTATCAAAGACACAATGGTAAGTGCATCAGATGGCTTCATATGTTGTTCTACTATCAGTATTCTTCCTAAAACTAATTGAAGATGTACTTAATGCAGTGTCAGAAAAGGAAGAGTCTATGTTTTTAAACTCTAAGACAGTTTACACATAAAGATAGGAATAGACAAAGCTTTAAAATGAAGGAAATGTCATGAGGCCTGGTTCATGACGGCAGATGATCATGAACAATTTCACTTGGAAACATAGCTAATGATATGCTCATGATCCAATTTGGGTCTTCAGGGCAGTCTTGTCCATTCTACAAAAGCAGGGACTTGCAGGCCGGCTGGCTGGGTTGTCTTGTGTTGTAACTCTTACTGGAAGGCTATGATGAGGAACCTTTGGAGCTGGCACAATCAGCACTGAGCAGAAATGGACAAGCCTGGATCTATCAAAAGAGGATCATAGTGACACCAAATATAATTGTTTTGCAGTTTGTGAAGTCCATTTGAACCTAATCAGTCCTTCTTTAACATGAAGATAGGGGCATGTACTGGGTTGTGTCCTCCTCTTCAGTACACTGGGACTCAGGTCTAAAGTCCACTTAGGGAATGGTAGTGCTTCCTTTTGAGCACTTAATTACGAAATATACAGTTGCTTAGGTTCATTTTTGGACCTTGTACCATATCTCAATTTTTCAGAGTCTTAACCAGGTAGCAAGGTGGATTGTGAACTGGCTGCAGGATAGAAGCCAGAGAGTAGTGGTCAATGGACAGAGGCTAGCTGGAGGCTTGTATCTGGTGGAGTCCCCCAGGGGTCGGTACTGGGACCAGTCCTATTCAATCTATTCATTAATGACTTGGATGAGAGATTAGGGTGCACTGTCAGCAAGTTTGCTGATGACACAAAGCTG
>JAOXOE010000745.1:6189466-6217875 GCA_028565055.1 Phoeniculus purpureus | reverse complement strand
AGATGTTTAAAACCTGCCTGGATATGTTCCTGTGCAACTTGGTCTAGGTGATCCTGCTGTGGCAGGGGGATTGGACTTGATGACCTTTTGAAGTCCCTTCCAATCCCTAATGATTCTGAGTCTCTGATTAATGCAAGCTGTGACAAATTCTGAAGCTCCCAACCGACAGAGCGATCATTCTTCCTGGTGTTTTGCTTAAGTTATTTAATTGCTCTTGTCCTGCAGAGGCAGGAGTATTAAATATTATCCTATTAAACATTTTGTTTCTGTCAGTTCTGTGAAGTGATCACCTTGTCATGGCTGAAGCACTTGTCTGGGAAAGTAGTGCGAATAATGTTAGATTACGTTGATCATGTTAAGATATGCTGGAAACTAGAAGCAGTCCTGAGAGAACAGGAACTCTGGCCTGACATCAGCTTGATTTTACGTAAGTATCTGGTGTTTACATTTGAAATGGCAAAGAAGCTTTTGGGGGATTGGGGCCTTTCTTGTTTGTAGCATTAGTTTTCATTTTCTTTATCTCAGCCGGGAGCTTTTCTTGCCCTTTGTTAGGTGAAAAGTTGTGTTTTGACAGCAACAGACCTTGTAAAAATCAGTGTGCCTAGGTCTTAAACTATGCCTTCACTCAGGAGTCTGGTGGTCAGTCACTGCAAGATTTACCTAGAGCACACGGTTAAAGAGAATTTTAACCACAATGTAAACAAAACAATCATCTTCAAGGTGAGAGCAGACTTTTTCCTCCTGCCTTTAGTTGATGGAACAGATCTAATAATTTTTTTGTGTTATTTTAAAAATTTATTACTCCATTTTTAAATTTAATTCTAGCCTAGATTACCTCTGTCCTTTTCAAGACAGATTAAGTAGTAGTGACTCAACATTCTTTTAGTAGCTTCTTCACAATGACAGAAAACTGGCACAACCCCTGAATTTTACAACTGAATCTCGCACTTAGCTAAAAACAAAACCTGCTGATTTATGTGCCAGTGACTATAAATACTGCTGAGAGTTGTATGGGCTGAGATAAACAGACTTGATCCTGGCATGTGCAGCTGTCCAGGGACAGACACATTCACTTTATCCGTCTATTCACAGATTTTACAGCAAAAACAGGAACAAAGATTTTGAAAGGTAGCAGAGTATTGAATAAATTTAACAAAATGTGTAACTTTCTAATACCAAACTGATCTCGTTTTTAGGAAATCCTCGTTCTCTGAAGCATCTCTGTCGTCTGAAGATACGGGAATGCATGGGCCGGTTGCGTCTCCGCTGTCCTGTCTTCATGACTTTCCTTCCACTGCCAAAGAGCTTGAAAGATTACATACTGTACAAGGAGTATGATCTTTATGGACAGGAAAACTTCACAGGAACATACAACCTCAATGGTACTTAATTATTAATTCTGTATATTGAACGGAATGTTGACTTGTGTTAACAGTCTTGTGCAGCTGCTTTTTTCTTTTGGGATTTATCTCTTATGTACGGTAAGGAATTTCTCCCTTTACCACCCCTGAATAAAATGCAGAGAACCCCAAAATGTAAGTATCAGTGATCCTATTCAACATGTTTACTGGAACGTAAACTATCTTAAAATTATGGCATTTGTATTTTAAATACTTTGTGTGAAAAGTTAAGGAAACATAAAATGTAGGGCTGCAAAGCTTGTGATATGACAGGCTTTAGGTTAGAATAGTATCAGGTAACAGATCCCCACTACAGGGTTAAATTTAGGATTTAGTTAAAGGTTAAGGATTTAACTAAGCCTAGGAAAAAACACAGCTCTTTTTTCTCTCTTGTACCTGCCTTTCTCTTCACCTCATTAAGCAATTCCACATTCTAAGCAGTGTAATGGGATTAATTACAGAAACTGTTAATCTAATCACAGCAGCTAGTGTGAAATAACTGAAGTTTCAACAAGGTAGTAGTTCTGAGTAGTTATGTCTCATCCATTAGGTATTTTGGTTGCTCTACCTAGGCATAGGTTTTCCTTACATAGTGCTGCCCAAGGGCATGCTTTCAATTTTTGGAGTTTCTTAGTCAGGGTTGTTTTAAGGGAGTCTTACACCCTGCACACAGACCTGTGGCATGCCTGTTTTTTCTAGGATATACTGTAGAGGTCACCCTGTATTTTAGGGGGAAGAAAGCTCATCAAAACACTTGGCATTATCAGTATTTATTCCTTCGTTATCGAGTAAGCATAGATTTTTCTAATTATACATGCATCTTTATAACAGAGGTTACATTATTCAGAAGTCTTCTTTGTCCCCAGAAAAATCTACAAACTTTATAAAATACAAATTTAAACATGTCATTATGACCTATTGATTTTTACATGGTGTTTATCATTGTGTCAGGTCCAGTCAGCACAGGGTTAATATCCCCAGCCAGGCGAAGTTGCCAGGGGGATATTCCCTACCGCTGACCTCATGCTGCTATCTGTATGTAGGGACTGGGTGGGGCAGTGCTGTGGAGCAGGGAGTGTGTAAGCAGCAGCAATCAGTGCCTGTGCATCAAGCATCAACCATTCTGTGACTGTTAGTGCTCTTGTACTTTTTCCTCTTTCATTTTGGTCTTTCAAGTAAATTCTCCTCATCATGACTTGCTTGGCTTCTACCTTCTTTCTTTGCCCTGCCGCAGGGAACATGGTCTGAGTAAGCCACTTGGAAGTGCTGGGTTCAAACTATGATAATCATGTAATAAAGCACTGAAGTCCATGAGGATATCTATCAGTGCCCACATTAATGGTTGTGCTGGAATAGCCTCTGTACCTGTGAATTCCGACTACTGTCATAAATGCATCTCTGCAGAGTGTGCCACATCATGTCACTAACATGTGCACTAAGCAGCCAGCTACGACAGTAAGGATTTTCTTCTTCTAATGTTCAGTCTTTCATTGTTCCAAAAATAAGTTACATGCACTCCAAGGACAACATCTGCCTCCAAAGTTATTTGGCTAACACAATTACAGTTAAGAGAACTGAGGTACAGTATGACAACACAGCGATAGAACTGCACATTTAAGCTTTGATGGAAGGAAGTGCATCTAGTCACCAATAATGGTGTTGCTCTGTAAGTCAGCAATGTGAAAAGGCAGGAGGTTTTTGCATCAGTACAAATCTCACCCAGAAAGTTACTAGAGTTAAGCTTTTATTTAATATACAAAATGCTGATTGAAGCCCTGACATAGTATGTTTACTACCCATGTTCCCAAGATGAAGACACAACAATCAAACACAACAAACATAAGTCTGCCACTGGTTATTTTTAATACAGCTATTCAAGGAAAATGTGCAAGTCAGTCTCAAACACTGCAAAAAAAATCACACATCACTAGAACAGCACCAATCCAGAACATCATTGTAAGAATTCGACCACTCTACTGCATTATAAAAAAAAGACCTGAAAGATTGTACAAAATCCTTGGCTTGCAATATAAACTTCATTACGAATGCATGTGCATTCACAGTGACACACTGACTGTTCTTGTCAAGATAACTTCAAGACCACTGTGGCAGAAAAAGGAAAAAAAACAAAAATCAACTTCTCACTTAAAAAAAGCCTTGGAGTCTAACAGATCCCCAAGGAATACTGTAAAACAGAGCGACTGAAAGAATATTAAGTATCACCTCTTGCCGTTAAAATAGACAACATCTCTACTAAACTGACTAAGCAGAGGCAGGTTTTCTTCCCCTATGTGAATTATTTTCAAAACAACAAGAGACTATAACATAGTTTTTCTCCACTGGCTTCTAAATTCTGGGCAACTAATTATCCAGAATTTATCAAAATACACACAGTCAAATGTGCTTCTTTAGATCAACATACACAAATTGTGTCTTCATAAACAGCTTCAGCTTGTTTCAGGATTTTCAGCTCTAGGTTTACTAAATGTAAGACTAAATCTGACAGCACTGTAGAGGGAGAATGTTCCTTAGCTCTTAAATATGACTTCACTGTTATATAGTAAATTGGTTTGACACAATTTCAAGGCTAAAGAGGTTAAGGAAGTAACAGACTAACAGATTCATATCACTTCATACTACCTGCTTGTTACCAGTTACCTACGGCTACGTTGTATGTAACTCTTGTCCTCTAATTTAAACTAGGGGCTGCAGAGGTGTGTTAGGTATTACCTATGATGCAATAAAATGCACACCCATAAGCACACTTCATGTATTCTGATAAAAATACATTCTTTACTGATATAGCTGCATGTAGCTTGCTTGGTCTGCATTATGCAGATCTAGAGTAACAAATCCAGTACCTCCTCACCTAAGGGAAGAAATGTGGCAGTAACCACAGCCTACAATTAGCAACATAAAAAGTTAGTCCTCAACAGCACTGCCAGTGCAATAGCCATGGGAAATCACTTGAAAATCATGTGCTTGAAAGAATGTTTTCAGGAGTGTCTGTAATAATAACAGATGCACACGAAGGGGGATCCTGCTGTGGCAGGGGGAAGTGGACTAGATGATCTTTCGAGGTCCCTTCCAATCCCTAATTTTCTGTGATTCTGTGAAAATATTAAGCCCTCTAACTTTTTGTGATTACAGCAGGTATTTTTTGCCTTTAGAGAGGTCTAGAGAGCCACATGTTCCTCTTTTAAATAAAATTCATTAATTCTCACCCCACTGCTAACTCACTGCATTAAACTTACCCCATTAAACTTGCTCATCTCTTCTGACCTGCCATTTGTTCTTGCAGCTTTCATCACTCTCCCACATGCTTCTTTAACTGCTTATTTTACACCAGTGACTCCTAAATAAACAAAATACACCCCCGAATTTCATTCATGCATACAATCTGTTTTCTTTAACCACTCTCTTCAATCATTCCTTTCTTTTTTTTTAGTGTTTAAGATGAGAATTATCCAACACAAATGAAATGCAGACTCCTCCGCTTTTTAAGAAAACTGTATTTAATGGCATAGATGGGAAGCCTGAAAAGCAATTGGAATAGTCCAGTCATGTATTGCTAGACCTGAACAGCCCATACGACAGTAAATTTATTAGCCAATTTTGTTTTCCCACTTTCTTCCTTGTCTCAGTGGATTTATGTTGAAAACAGCAATGGCAGGTTTCAAGAAAAAAAAAAAAGAGTAATGCAGTTTTCTGACACTTCCTCAGTAAGGCTGATGCACAACAGCCTACACAGCAGGAATGCTTTTTGACAAAATTGATCTGTTAACTGCTGTGTAAGCAAGGGCTACTGCTGCTGCTGACAAGCTGGGGGACTAGATTCTAGAGACATTGGACATCACTGATTTCATACTCTTCCTTCATCTTCAGTACGCACTTGGGGAAGACACAGTAACCTTGAGCTAAGCTGTCATATTATTTGAGAGAAAACAAATACCAGTAAGTAAAACAAGAAGTCAAAAAGCAAGAAACATGAAGGATTTGCAGTGACTGGCTGCCATATAATTGTCTGTAAGGTTAGATTTAGGCACCAAAAGGAAAGAAAGTAAAATCTGCTCTCTCTGTGCATTTTTGTCGATAAGAATAATAAAAATGGGATGAGAGCTGAGAATAAAAGACACTGAAATAAAACTGCCACTTTTTTTTTTTTAAAAACAAAGCCTCAGATTTGTCTGGTCCACATGAGAGTGTGCTAGTCAAATTTGGCCACAGGGCAGTCCCACTTGGCCTGACTGGGCAACACCACAAGCAGGTATTTTTGCATGTGACTGGCTGACGAGAAATGTTCTGGAACAAGAGCAGTAACAAACTCAGAAAGAGAACCTGGAAGCTTTCTGCTGCTGAGCCTTCCCCTCCTCCTGACTCCTTCCAGGCTGTTTACATCTCTCCCAGAGCTGCTCTGGCTCCTGCTTTAGCAGCAGTCCCAATACAGCCAATTCTCTGCTCGCCTTTTCCTCTGTCACAGGGGCCAGGTGCAGTGAACTTCTGCACAGATGTTCACATCTTCAGCATAAAGGGCAGGAGGTGAGTGCCATCTTTAGGCAACACAGGAGCATCCAGTGTGGAGGAGAGGTGAGAAAGTAGATCCCTCTACACACCTACAGACATCTGGCAGGGAGCAACTGAGATTCCTCATTTTATCAGCACTGAACAACTCCAGCCCAGCTGTGAAGGGCTGGGCCATCCCTGCTGATGGGGCGATATTCTGGAAATTGCATCCACTCCTGACCACCAGAAATCCCTGCAATGTACTGCAAAACACTCCTAACTGTTACTGTATAACTTGTAGTATATTCTCTTTCTACATTTTCATGCTACTATTACATATCTGCTGCTCCACTACGTTTTAGTATTTATAGTAATTAGTGCAAAAATAAATATTTCTCTTCAAACAATTTTCTCTTCTGGATCAAAAGGTTAATGCACATTTTATACTATACAAAATAAATATTTTGCTGGATATGGAACACAGAATTCAGATTACAAGCTATAAACAGACACTGCTTTAAAGCTGCTTTACAGATTTGCTCTAGGATGTAGGATTAGCAGTCTCTTACTTCAGAGCTAGTAAACGCTGTTTGCAAAAATCAATTTCCACAAAAAGACGTAAAAAGCCTCAACTAACTTTTAGTAAATGTCGTGTACCGAGGGGGAAAGCATTTACATATTCAGAATATTTTTCAAATGATGGAATTCAAGAGGTTACTTCAACTCGGAGCATGTTTTTTATAAAAAGTGAAGTCAAAGGCTTCCAGCTTCTCATTATGTCTATAGGGGATAAAACCAAAAACATGGCACTTGTGCTACAAGAGTATCTACGTTATTCTTATCGTTTGATAAGGAATGCTTTATACACTCCTCATGCAGCAGACTGCAACCGTGTCTCATCAGCCCTTATCTAAATTGTCTTTTTTTCTAATGTAGAAACATGTTGTTCAGCATTATACTCACCGAAAAGTCAAGACAGTATCACACAGGGCGGTATGAAGTGAAAAATAAGATCTTTCTCTCTAGGACTGTTGTACTTGTCACTGACATTAGTAAGGATTTTTCTTCCTGAATCTAAGAACAGTTCTGCCCAACAAATTAGATAAAGCTTAGCACTATTTTACTTGGGCATCCACTTTTGCTTTTGGCAAGGTGCCCTCCATACCGCAAAGCATAATTGAATGTCCTGCTAAAGTTTACTGAGAGATTGAAGTTTTGCTTTAAGAGCAGTCAATGGCACAGACAGGTAACTGGGGAGGAAAGCCCCCACCATTTTTTTCCATGCTGCAGGGAAGTGTTGAGAAAACATAATTTTGTAACAAACATGGCAGCTTCACCATGCTTCATCCGGCACTCAGAAGAGAAATTATACCGACATTAAAATGGAAACCACTTAGTTGAGAAAGAAAAATCAGAGTATAATAGGGCCCATTATACTGTGTAGTCTTTTATATACACTAGAAAAGACCCTCCACCTACATTTCATTTCTTGTAGAACTTGTGCCATTTCACCAGATATATCCATAATTCAAATGTTAAAGTAGGCAACCTTAGGCTTCAGATTCTCTTTTCTTCTTTCCATCTTCTCCTAAATCACTGTCTTCTGACTGGCTACTGCTAAGGACTACAAATTGTCCTTCTCCACTGCTCTGGTTTGATCTGCTGGAAGCAGCAATCAACCGGCTTTGCTCTTCCAAGTCCTAATTTGAGAAAGAGGGGTTGGGAAATCAGAAAAACAGTATTAGCTTTAAAGCCATCTGCAGTTAAACCAAGACACCATTTTTATGATTTCTAGACTGCACTTAATAGTGTCATTGGACAGCTTTCTGTACAGAGGGAGTTTAAAGGCTGAATAGGAAACCAAAACGTTGACACGTCAGTAGTTGGCATTATTAGAACAGCTAAGCCAGGAACACACCTGTACCTATAACCCACAAAAACCTGCAGAACAATTCTCTTAATCTACAGCCCCTTCTCCTCACTGTGTAACAGAAACCTCAGCAGCAAAGTAGAGCTCCTTTTAAAAAGTACTACATGAAATTATACAAAATCTACACAGGAAGTATTTCTAATAATTAACTCTGTAATGTTCTGTGAACTTGTACTAAAGTGCAGCTGGGAGTAGAAAAGCGCTAAAGAAAGCAAGCAGAAAAAAACAAATTAAGAAAAAAAATGAAATCACAGAATTCAATCACAGAAATGTACCTTTTCAATTTGCTTTTGTTTATTCAGTTCTTTTTGTTGCTTCTCTTTGACTCTATCTATTTCCTTCTGCTTCTCTGATGCTTTTCGGTCCTAAAGGGCAGAAACGCAAATAAAGTAATTAACACCAGCCTGAGATGTGTTATACACTACTGATGTATGAGTCTGCTCAGAATTGTTACTGCACTGCTTTGATTATTCTTTTTTATAAGGACTAGTATGTTTGTTGCAGTTAGCATGCTCAATTCTATCTTGAATACCCCTCCAGAGCAAACACTGGGCAGTCTTTCTGTCTTGGATTTAAATTCCAGGAGATGTATCCCTTAAAAATGCGCCACAACAGCGTTAGTGCAGCCATAAGCGTCTTACAGCATCTATTCTATTACACGTAGAACGCATACTCTGTGCTGCCCATTCCTGAGTACCCCTTGCCCCCCCAAAGATTCTTACCAGTTCTGCATGAAAAGCTATCTGTTTTGCCAGTCCCACAGAGTCACAAATCTAAACACAGAACAGATTGAAAAAACATAATCAAAAGCAGTCTAATATAAATGCCTTTAGAATTAATCTGATTTCCCAAATTAGATATAGTAGCATACTAAAGCACTTGCAGATACCTAGTCAGGCTTAACTGTTTTCCAGTACATAAACAGAATACTGCCCCACAGAAACCCCTTAGACAGCTTGATGGTTCTAATGTCTTGGGATCCTTGTCAGGTTCAAAACTGATACAAGTATAACCAACACCAGTACCTTTTCCCCTTCATTATTTGATTCAAATATGTAGCAGATGGAAGTCTGGTGGCTCTCAACTCTCCCTCCTGAAGTTCTAAGCACAAATCCAAAGAGACGCTTATTCTCCTGGTGCGTAGCATACAAGACAACATTGGGCAAAGGAAACTGCCAAAAGGATCAAATGTAGAAATATTAGAACTCCTACAGAAAATAGTTAGAACCAGATGTCAGTACACAGCACATTAATTACTTCAGTATCACACATGCACAACCACACCAGATGTTACAACCTGACCATAATTACAAACCACAAACACTCTGCTGGAAGGCACGGATTAAATTATTCAAAAGACAGGAAAACTTCTACACCGTGTAAGAAAAGGGGACCTCATGTGCAATAAGATTCCATTATAAAACTGTTTTGCATTCTTATTTCTAAGTGAAGGTGGATTCAGAAATTTCAAATGCATCTTTTTAAGTCTTCTAAAGGGTAAAATTTTAAAACTTGAAAGCCCCTACTGAAGCTGTTACAGACTGATGGGATGAGTTTTTCCAGACCTTAAATGCACGCATTTAGAATAGTGGACTTGCGCTCAATGTATCTCACCTGTAAAAGCTTACTGCTTTAGGGCAGTTTTGAACTTAATGCCACAAAGAAAGAAAAAAGCACTACTTGAAATATCAAGACATTTTCATGTGCTTCCCAAAACACTATGTTTTTAAAAGAAGACCCAAAGCAATTAAATGAGAGACCATAAACTGTACACAAATAAAGAGGAGGAACAGCTTGGGAATGGGAAACGGCTGTCGTTACTAAAGAAGTAAGCTGACCTTATCTTATAATCTATGAAGAATTCCATTAATTTCTTTCAAGTGCCTTTTTTGAAAAAAAAAAAAAAAAAAAAATAGGAAAAGAGTGACCCCAAATCAAGAGAAATTCCAAACACTGACCAGACACTTTTGGACTTCAAAACTAATTTGACTCAACCCTAATGCTACCTCTCTGCTAACAGTATAAATATTTACAATCATACATGCTGTTAAAATACAAACATCTTTTTTGCTAATATTCATCCAATCAGACCAGGCCAGGGGGAGAAGTTTAAAAAGCCCATTTGACCTACTGAAATCACTCCTCTTAAACATGGGTTCCTGCCTGTTATTACACGTATGCACTAACCTCCTACATTCAATGGCAAATTGTCTGGAAATCTCATGCCGTCAGGGACTTTTGCCAACATGTAATAATACTACTTATGAAGTAAAAAAATTACACTGCTAGATATTAATCTTAAAATGTTAAGTTACTTACTCGTAGTCTTGTAACTTGTGTCTGCGGATCAATTAACCTAAAAATTTGATTTTAAAAATAAACCAGAAAGTGAATTTTACCAAAGTGAAAATTCATGCCACAAATATCAACAGAAGTCAGAAAGCAAACTTACTTTAAACAGTCACAAGTGACTAATAAATGTGATTCTGTCATCCTGAAAACGTTATGGATGGCGCGAGCTGCCAGTATCTGACGCATTGTTTCATAAACAACATCTGGAGTTTCGTCAGCCTTCACCTCCATAGAGCCAAGAAATCTTACAATAAATAACTGATGAAGAATTGAATCTAAGACAAAAATAAGTATTGAAAAGTGAACTCCATTTGGGGTTTTCCATTTGAAATCAAAGACGGACTGAAGTCAGGAAAACTCCAAACTCTTAAGAACTTGGAAAGAAATTGCTCAATCGGACATACAATTAAGTGGCAAGCCACACTTCTCATTTGGTTTAATTAACGAACTTGAAGGATGCACTGAATTATTTTTAAAACACACTTTCAGAGAGTAAACTTGTCCAACATATTGCTAATGTAACTAAGTATTCTAAAACTGGTGTTAAATTACAAGAGAGATACTACAAAACATGCCCTTTTTTTTAGAAGATAGATGCTTTAAAATAATAATTTTCAAATTCTATTTCTTATTTTACATTGCAATAAAATTTATTTTTACCTTCTGTTTCAGACTTTGAGCCTCCACATTCACCAAAAGGATTTGTGCGTCTATTAAAAAATGAAAACATTAAACCAGGAGTCAGATTACAAGTGCCAGTAATGAACAACGTAGTAGCTGCATCAAATAGGAACACGTGATGATGTCAGAGTTGTGATCCAGGTGAACAGTGTATGCTACATCATAAGGACAAGCAATCCGCAGGTAGACAAAAACTGCTTGATACAAGCACTCAAATTATGGGAGAAATACCAGATATTATAATCCTATTGCTGCTAGAAAGTTTTGCTCATATGGTAGTTTTTTTGTATCTGAATGAAGATCAATTCAAAACCTTGTTAGTATTTGAAAAGGTACAGTTTTGCAGGATGAAATGTTACATAACAGCTTCAGGAATACAACCAAAAGCTACTCCTTTCAGTATACCATGGGAGCACCACGCTTCTCATGGCTGTCTCAAATTGTTGAATTACTTACTGAAGAGAAGTCACTGGTTTTGTTGCAAATGCAGCTTTCTGAAAACATCACTGGGGTTTTACTCCTAGAGAGTCAAGAGAAATGTGGCTATTTCTGGCTCTTAAAGACAGAATTGCTGTTGGTTACAACCGAAAGTGAAAATACTCTAGGCTTCCAAATCTACATTTTTCAAAGCTGTAAAGCAATGATGAGAAGAGTATGCAAGTGGGGAAGTTTCATTTACATCTTCTAAAGAGGAAAACCCTTTTCCCTTTTGGCTAGCTGTAGCTAAAGAACTATTGTGAAGAGTTCAGTGAAGTTCAAATGAGGTGTTACTGACAAGTGATGAGGGTGTCACCTCTCAATAGTCAGTGTTCTAATCTTTTAAGTAAGGTATGTCTAAAGTAATGAAACTGTTCTAGATTGAATTCGGAAGTCAAGATGGCATTGCTCCGCTGTTTACGTAACATGGAGTCACAATCAACAATCAGGATTAGACTAGAACAGCAAATGGAAAATCCTGCAGGATCTCTCCAAAGCATCAGAAACTTGGGAAGCTATTGGAAAGTCTTAATTACTGCTCCTAAAGTAGCATGTTGCTTAGGTGTACACACACTGAGGTTCTTTATTGACAGTGATGGTTAACTGAAAATATGGAGCATCACTCTGTATCATTTTTGCTATTAAAAATATGATTTACCAAGATGAAATTGAAAATGACGACATGAATTCAGATGACATATTAATCTCTTCACTTCCCAGAATACAGTTCAGGTTTAAGTCATCTTATTCTTAAGGCTCTAGCTAACTACACTATTCTTGCTATACTAAACAACAATAAAAAAAACCTGTTAAAAACAATTACTGAATATAAAAAATTTTAACTTTCTGTATCTGTGAGGTGCAATTGTAATTTCAAATATTATTCAAAAAGGCAAGGAGACACAACACATCACTGTGAATACAGCCATGTAAATTAAGATTACAGCTTTTTGTCTGTTATTATTAGAAGCAGCTGGATCTGCTTTCTTAATATCTGAATTCTGTACATCTAGTTCCAGGGATGGAGTGCACAGTTACAGGGGTTTATTATTATGTTTTGAGTGGAAGTCTAAAAAAACAGAAGTAGGAGATAATGGTTCTGTATTGTGGAAGAGCTCCTTAGACAGTTTTAACTTGTCTGTATGTGAGATTACTCTAGAAGCCTAGATCATTTTCACTCACCTTTCAGGTTAAGAAGAGTGTCATCGTATATCATCATCACCTGGAGGCAGGGCTACCAAATTTCTCTTGAGTTTCCAAGAGGAAATAACCCAAGCTGCTGGGTGAGCAAGCAATAGGAAAGGAAAATACTTCATGAAACCCAAAGTTTAAAATACATCAATAAATAAAAGCATTAGCTGTTAAAGCAAGAAATGTTGTTACTGAGTAGAAAACCAAATATTGGATCTAGTGCATGTAATCGATACGGTTTTTTTTACCACTCTGAGAATTAAAAAAATGGTTTTGCTTCACTGGCCACTGCAAATTTTGTGACACAGGGCAAAGACAGTGTGTGTTTTAGAGCTGCAACGTAAACATAGTTGTTTCTTTTTAAAGTAGTACCATTAGAAATTTTTCTTCTCTCTGTACATTTCCTACCTGCCTGATTGCCCTGAAGATTTTGCTTGACCGGGCAGATCTTCACTAACTGGAGATATTATGTCAAATTGTATAGGAGTGTCAGGGGCAACAAGTGAATCCAACGATAGTGCTGATAAAGCTGCTGAGTCAGATCCCAACGACCCTGTGCTGCTTGTACGAGCTGCAGGAGGACGAGATTGTCTAAAAACAAAAAATTTAAAAAAATTACAGTATCTGAGTTTCAGGTTGGTTGATAATGAATTAAAATATATGGGAAACTAATACAGTATTCCAAAATAATATGTAAATTGGATGTAAAACAAAACAAGAACTAAAAACCTGCATATCAGGATACAGTAAATAAAAGTGAAGTCTCTGTTCCTAGTCAAATTTAAGTTAAAGTTCCCACTTGTGCTAACAATTGAATCAGACTGTACATTTCAAATGTGATTATATGTTGATGTTAAAACCATGCCAGGTCTGCTTCCAGGAACTGGACACATTAAGAAAAATCTCATTATGAATTCATACAACAAATCAGACAGATGATGCAACGAATAAAACTGTCTAGTCATCCGGAAATCAGGATTGCTTGTAACAATGGATGCTAAACACTGCTATAAATGGAAGTACACAAAAATTTCATCTAGCCTATCAAAGATTTAGTTCTGACCACAGAAGGTGGATCTTAATGATCTTTGATGAGCACATCCATAAACTTACACAGTTGGCCGCATGCTCTCATGCCTCTGCTGAAAGGAAGGAGATGGAGTAACAGCCTCCAGAGCTGACTGGTTTACACGTGCAGCAATTTCCTGCAGTAGAGAGATGGGGGAAAAATAACTGGAAACATTTTCCTTAAAAATAAGCTTCACTAGTTTAATTTTATTATATGTTGACAGAAGTTATAAATTCAACCCTTTGTGATAATCTTACATTCCTAAATTTTCATTAACAGTTGTATTTTCTTCTGACTTGCAACTCACTTCCTGAAATTCATTTTCCACATTTAAATGAATGCACTTGCTGTGTGGTAGTGCAAATTTTAACAAAAGCCAGCAACAGAGAAAAGTCCCAGTGATGTCTGATGAAATAAGCAAATGTAGCCAGGAAGAAAAATCTCATTTGAGAAATGCAGTCCATAACTACTAAAAGGCATGAAGCACCTTAAATGTACCCCTCCAAGTGTCTGTCATGTTAGTTTGTATCACATACAAAGCACATAAACAGGATCTTAAAGATGTCAAAAAGTTATACCAAATACAAAGGTCATTTAATACTTTCTATATAAGCAAGACAAAGGAGACAAGGGACTGTACGCTTTCATACCATGAAAAGTTTATCAGTATACATGTAGGAAGTACTCATCTCATTTCTGTGCTATCCAAGTAGATCCAGTTGATCTCTTTCTAATGTTGTGCATATCTACATCTTAACATATTACTGGTACTGTACATTATAGTGAAGTTACCTCAGGGTTTTCACTTAGATATATCTGTTTAGAGATGTTGTTTATCGTGCATATCCACTGAAAAATAAAGGGGGGGGGAAAGGGGAAAAAATTAATTTTTCATAGATTTTAACAAACTTCATTAAATACCTGCGTTGGCTACTGTCAGCACTTTTTCCATTTCCTTTGTAAGTTTGGGGAGCCAGTATTCTCCACACCCAGCTTGTCACTGACTTCACTACTATCTGCATGCTGCACCTTGCAACATCAGATTTTACTGGAAAAACACAGTCACACTACAGTTCAAAACTAAAGCGAGCTTTCATCTCAACTCTAAAGAATTAAGTGAAATCATCGCAGGATTCTCTGTACTCCATTGTTCTGTCACTACTGATGAAACTGTTTTCTCACTACAAGATTCCATCTGTGTTTTGTACAATTTGGCCATTTCTTTAATCTTGTAGAGTCTGTTTTCTCCCTGTGCTATGGAAAACCATCTGCTGCTTCTCCTTGCTTTCTGACTTTTCCCTGAAGAAAAACACTAACTGAACTACATGCATACCACCAGTGCTGCTCCACTAAACACAAGCTTGCTGTTAGGGTTGCCACCTGAGCTATCTAAAAAGACAGCAAAGCAGCTACAGTGCAGAAAATCACAAGTCTGAGCTGCTGAAGCTGGCCTCAGTCAGCTTCCTCCAGTGAGGCATGTTTCAGAGTTAGGCTATTAGATAATGCCAAGAGAACAAGTTAATCATGACCAACCTGACACCATCCTGCTAAAAACCTTAGAAATAGCTACACCATGGCTTTTTATATCAATGTAACATTAAAGACTGCAGAGGAATTTTAATGCAGGCTCAAAGTACTGTATTTCCTTGCCCAAACACATTTTAAAACAGAGCTTTTAAAACATTTTCTTTCTTCATTTCTCAACTGCCTGTATCATTCCCTGTGTCCTAACCTAATCTGTGTCCTGTTTTTTTTCCATTTCTGACAAGCAGGTATGAAGAAAGAAGGTTAGAAAAGCATGGGCAGGAAGCAGAAGCAGAAATTTCTCAAGACTGCATCACTGGTAACTATTTTGCCTCTGGGTTTTTGTCCTCTTTTTCTCTTTCTTTTTTCCATAATACTGAAAAGAGCTTGGTAGCAATCCTACACCTCTTTTTCTAGGATTTAAACACAGTAGCATTTTGTCAGGCTTCCTGAAACTTGCCACTATGGACAGAATGAGTTAAAAGTTCAATCTTTACTACCTACAGAAATAAAATGAGCGTTCCAACTGCTGTTACGAATGTATTCCTTCTGCACAACAGAAAATCAGTTGTGACCCTGCTATAAGCTTACCTCTTCATAATCTTTTTTACTCTCTGCCTGCAAGATTGAAGACCTGAAAGAATGGAAATGACATATATTACGTCTATTTAAGATGTCTCACATCTTAAGATGTCTCATTCAGACAGGAAATTCTTATTTTCATGTGTGTATGCTGCATGACAAATTAAGAAAGGTTGACATGTCTGGGTAGAGAGTGTAGTCGACATTTAATTCGGGGAGAAAAAGATCTTATTTTTTGTTCCAATTGACAATAAAAAGGAACAACATTCTCATTGTGCCCATGTAATATTTAAGCACTCACAAAATGCAATAATGCCTGACTGTAAATTGATTATGGCAGTTTTATTCTGAAATGCCACTCCACTCCATTACAGAACTTACAAACAAAAACCCAAACAAGATTAAACATCCTGGATTTTGCTTGTGAATAACGCTAAAATCTACCAAGCTGTAATCAGGCCAAAGTACACCATCCCTCTTTTCTTAATTAGTGGGTTCAGTATTACTTACAGGTAATAGTAATACAAGACGACTTACTTTTTGCCATCGAAAGATGTTATCTGAAAGCAGTACCGTCTGTCTTCACAGTCCACAGCCATTACAGAACAATTGTCTATATCCATGACGAGCCCCCCAGCGACATCACCTCTCGCCTGGCTCATCAGGTTTCCACCTTGAGTGAAGTAAAACTGCCTCTCCCAACTGGAGGATACCAGCCCTGTCTTACTGAAAGATAAAAAGATGTACTTATTCAGCAGATTAGGAGTTCAGTTGAGCTGGAATTCACTTGAAACAAACCACCTGGACACTTCAGAAAACCTTTTCCTCTGTGCAATGTTTTAGGTTAGCTTCACAGCTAAATTTGTCTCCTTCCACCCACACAAAACCTATTGCTGGGCAAAGCATACATAAAATATTAATAATTGTTTTCTTAAATTATGTGAAGCAACTCAGAACTAAAAAGCAGAAGTACTTCAGTTTTTATGAACAGCTTTTCCATTATTGCTTTATGCAGTAGGCCCATTCAAATTACTTGCACTATCAATACAACCAACGAGAATTCCAGCAAAATTACACTAAAATCAAGCTAACTCAGCTTTGCACTACGTCAGTGTTACCATGAAATTAGCACTAATTAAGGGAAAGAGTCCATAGAAATGGAGTATCTCGTACGTTACTTACTCAGTAACTAAGTTTCTAAAATCAGCATCACTAACTTAAAAAAAAAAAAAAAGCATCCTTTTCTAGCTTTCCTTTCCTAATTTAAAATGTTGAGTTTCTAAGTAACAAGTGAGTCTTACTTTCTTGCGTTGAGATAGCCAGCTTTCCGGGTAAGATTTCTGTGAACAGGAAATTTTGCAGGATCGGGGTCAGGCAAATACAGTGGATCACTAGCTACTTCCAAGTCCTCTATAGTTTGTTGCATGTTTTCTACTTCACATTCCATTTCTCTGCGAACGCTACGGTAAATAAAGTTTTACCAATAATTTATTAGTGAGTAGAAACAGAAAAGACAATACTTGGATGATAACTACAAATTCAGTAAAGACAACTTACTTCTGTACACTTGTGCCAATATTGGTCAGAAATTCTTCCAACTGCTCAGTAAGGTTTTCTGAACCCATTTTAAAAAAACTTATCTTTAAAGAAAAAAAAAAAGGAGGAAAAGTGAGACTTCAGTCATTAATAAAACCACATTAATAAATAGCAGAAACCATAGGAGGTTCAATTTTCTTAGAAAGATCCACATTCATCCTCATTCCCACCAAAGCCTGTCAACAAAAGGGACAGAATGTATGATTTTGTCTGCAAGTGAAGGTTGATGCTGACGTTGCAATGGGATTTCACCAAGTCAAGAGGATGTGTGCAGTCACCTGGAGGAAATACAAAGCTACCACTAAAGCACCCTAGGAAGCAAACGAGGTTGGATTTTCTAGGTTGGATCTCAAGTTCCCTCTACGCTTTCTCAAGATGCATTATTTGAGGAGCATATGAGAAGGGAAACCTGTGAGAACTTGTCCAGGATCATCTTCAAACCCTACTAAGGGGAACTTATAATATGTATCTTAGAAACAGTGTACTACTGCTCTAGTAAAGTGCTACATCTGAATGGAGTTCAGCCATATGAAATCACAGAACAGGAAGCCACAGGATGTGATCTTGCCCATCCTGTTTCTTAGGTTCAGCAAAAAATCTGCTTTGTTACAGAAACCATTCATAGCTTAGTTCTTAAATACAAGCTGAAAGTTTCAAAAAGAAGCAAAAGTTCTTCTTGGACTTCGAAAACTTTCAAACAGGAAGGAGGAGTCAATTTCTACTCAGCACATTGTGGCAGCGCCAGGTCACGGCAAGTTTGACTTTTTTTCCAATGTTTACAAAACCATACTGACATACTACCTAAAATACAAACTATGTCTCCCCAAAGAACTTTTCAGTTGTATTTTCTATTGCTCCCATCCTCAAATAAACTAATCATGAACTCATTTATATTTAACTTATTAAGGTACGTGATTTTTAGTATTCCAGCTCTTCTAAACCCTTGACTGGAAACCGTAGATCATCTTGTCTCAGAATAGCTGCCACTGGAAAGAGTTTAACTGTCTCTGCATGACTTTCCAAGAAGGTATGCTTCCGCATGAAAGTTTTAATCAACTATTCCCATTAGCAATCATGTGGAAAAAAAGTACCCAGCAATCGAACGTTAGGAAGTGAATTAAATAGAACCATTTAGGCTTTGAAGCAGAATTAAACCTTTCAGTTTGTCACCCAGACTTTCCTAAAAGATTCTCCGATGGAAGTGAGGGCATATCATGACAAGATTCATATTCTGAGTGCAAATTACTCGAGGTAGCTAGTGACAGCATTCACAGCAGCAGCTACGGCAACTACAGAGAAGACCATGAGGTATGGCTTTTTCTCCATTTGCTTCTTGGGATTGCAAAAGAGGTGTGGCAATAGAGTCCAGTACATCAACCTTCAGTAAGTGCTGTTACATCTTCTTTCAGACCTTCACCTTTGCAATCTGGAATTACCTGAGCCTGCATGTATCCTAGCAAGGGTTCTAGCATTGCAATTTTCTTTTTGTACTGAAGAGTATTTAATGCACAGAAGTAGTGCATCATAGTCTGATGCTGCTTTTTCCTTGAAGTGTATACGTCTTCTATAACCTCAGCTTTGATCTGAAGAGACAGAGAGAGGGGGAAAAAGGGGAGTGTTTGAGACTTGGTATTCATCACATGCCTTCTAGAAGAGCTTTACAGCCAACATGGGGAAAAAAAAAGAAAACAACCCCACAGTTATGTTCTACCCCCGTCATTAGCTCTTCCATGTTTACCTTACAATTCCATTTCTCTAATTTATACTTGAGATGCATGAAAACAGATCCAGCATTCTTTTCTCCTTGAACAGCATGGTTATTTCTTTATAAAACTGA
This sequence comes from Phoeniculus purpureus, assembly GCA_028565055.1. Taxonomy (NCBI): domain Eukaryota; kingdom Metazoa; phylum Chordata; class Aves; order Bucerotiformes; family Phoeniculidae; genus Phoeniculus; species Phoeniculus purpureus. The sequence continues at coordinate 6,198,733 of JAOXOE010000745.1, read as the reverse complement.
ATATAGCATGACAAACCTAACCATAGAGCATTTTAGTGTTACAAGACAGAGCAACCTGCAATTCTGTTCTGAAGCAAACGGTTCAGACTGCTAAAACTCAAACTATCAAACTTCAAACTGAATCTGCCATACATTTTTTCCTATCATAAATATACATACATACAAGATGAAAATTATTTCTTATCTCCTCTAAAAATCTTTATATTAAGAATTTTGTTTTACACACCTTTTCGTTTTCCCTTCTTTTTGACAGCCGACTGTATCTGGTAATGGCAGCATCATGGTCTAGGCAATCAAGAGACAATTTATTGTATTTTAATAAATTACTTATGAAACAGAATATAAAACCTTTTCTGTCACTGCATTGCACAGACAGCTGAATGTGAAGTTATGTACTATCTTCTCTGCTTCTAAAGCAATGAAGCAACTTGCATTAAGAGAAGCAGAATCCTTACTTAATATGTTTGCCTACAAGGATACAGAAGAGCTGGCTAAAATAAGTAACTTATCACAACAGGGAAGAATATTATCAAACTAACTTTAGGGAGGTAAAATTTGTTTGTTAATCCAGTTCTGACTTGAAAAAGCAAAGTACCAACTTACTATTCTCAGTAATGTTGGTACCATTACTGTAATTCTTTTCACAATTATATACACAATTCAAGTGCTGTGAGAAAGACTAATACTACCAATTTGCCTTAACACTTCGGTACACAAAACAGGGATTTACAAGTGAACCATGAACAGTTAGGTGCCTAAGTACACTTTAGTCACTGACTGTAAGCCTTGCAAACCACTTCACTAGTTTTCTGAGTAATAACCTGCAACACTACTGTCTTGTAACATCTATAACATTAAGCATTTTACACTTACCATTGCTTGCAATCTGGAAAACTTCTTTTAGAGTTAATATCTCTACAAAACAATATATTGCAATTTCAGTAAGTTGCTATTAACATAACCTCTATAAATTCAGGTTTCGCATGCAGTGCTTCACTACTGAACAGTAGTTCACATTTCGTACAATGATGAGTTACCAGCACAGGTACTATGTGGCCAGGAAAGTCTGCTCCTACTCTGGGCCCGAGTATAATTTCTATGGCTGTTTGGCTTGCCAAAAAGATACTGTACTGTAGAGGATAAGGAGAACTTCTTTTCAAAACACTTTGTAAGACATTGTCGATACAAGTATGTGACCTACAGCTCTGGACAGTGTTCTGGTCTGAGTCAGGAAGTGGAAGCACAGCAGATGGGACAGTATGATTAAAGGAAAGCCCCAAACGCATTGTCATTCTCCCTACCTAACATGGGTTATGTTCTACATTATCTAGTCTCACTGTGTAAGAGAACAGAAACCAGTAAAATGCCTAGCACTCGTTCTGCTTTTGATTGTGTTTTTCTGTAATATTCAGCTTTATGGTAAAGCAAAGACAAAAAAGCAGGGGTGAAGAACCACCATATTAGATCTTAACATAAGTACTACAACTTTGAAACTTGGCCTTCTGATTTCAGTCCAGCCATTATATTGATGTAATGGAATTATAATAGATACAAATATTTTCCAAACATGCAAACGATCTGAAAAGTGTTCTTTCCTAGTATTTACAGTAGGAAAGGTCTCATACTGTCTACAACTGCCCATTTGTCATCTTGAATAGAAGGCAGGTGCTTTCATAATACAAGGAATATTGTTGTTGAAACAGTAATAGCAGTAAGTTCTTCAACTGCAATGTTCCAATGAATAGAAATAGCTTATTTTTTTATTTTAAGTGGGAGATGAATATTATTGAGAGCTGAAATATAAGTGGCACATTCTATTCAGTGTAACAAACGTTACACTCTTGTTATTGCTGCTGTTGATAAAAATATTTGTTCAAACACTACCTTTTAGATCCCTTTCTTTAAATTGGGTAATAGGAAACATCATTGCATCTGCAAGTTGAGTTGAAAGTACTGCATGGCAAGAGCTGAGCTGTGTAAGACAAGAGAAGAAAGCAAATTTTACAAAATCAGTGTTGAGATTACATAAAATCAAAAATGGTTGACATCAATTTCACTCAAAGATGACATGTACAACTCAATCATATCTTTGCACATTGATACTTTTGTAGCTTTTTTTTTCCAGGTTACCAATCTTACCATTTTTGTGGAGACCTAGCAGCGCTGGGTTAACAGCTGAACTTGGTAATCTTAAAGGTCTCTTCTAACCAAACCAATTCTGGGATTTTGTTACAGCTTTCTAAAGATCTTCAGCTTTAGTATTTGTCCCCACATTTCTAACTCTATTCCAAGTTACTGGATCATGTCAGAAGATGGCCTTCTGATGACTGTCAGGTTATTTCTCTAGCTTCCTTCCAACTACTTCACAACCCATCTTTCACAGGTCACACAGAACAGACTTCCTCCAATACACTGTATATGTAATGTTAATATAAGAGGGACAACAGAAATAATCGTCAGTGGTGCTAAGTTGTCTTTCACAAGAATCTCCATCTCTAATACAGACGGCAGCATGTTCTTTTGCCAGACATATCTAAAAATCAGGCAACATAAATGCTCTTTTGGAAAAATAGTTTCTAATTATTTTTTGGCTGCATCTACAGGAAGTTGAACTACAACTGCTTCTTAAAAATGTGTCCCCATTTTGCTAAATTGATTCTTAAACTTCAGATTATACAACTTCAAATATATTCTGCAATATACACTTACATGTTTCTTTTTGTTACAAATGAAAGACAGGTTCTTTACCACCTATCTTAGAAAAGGCTGGGATAACTAATCCAGTTAACACCTATACATGGCAACGTCAGCAAAGTAAGTGACACAAATACAAGTACTTGCCTCATCTATCACCTTTGCAAACTGCTGCAGAGTGGAAGTCATAACTTCATCATCTCCCCCTAGTGGAAAACGCTAGAAGAAAATAAAAGGAGGCTTCTTCAGAGCATTTTCTGCCACTCAGAAAATGATATTAATAATGCCCACTAATGTCTTAGTTATTCCATTCTTTTAAAATATGACACATTTAAGATACACTTTGTTGTTCCGTGAAGAAGGAATATTAGGGAAGGGGGAAGTAACAAAGTATTCTCATATTTTAAAAAAATGTATGTTTAAAAATTTTAAATCAATTCATGATTTTAGAGAGTAATAACTACCTTTTTTACAATTCGGGAAATGCGCAGACTTGATGTCTATTAACATATTTATACAGCTTTGCAAATTATTTTAAAATTATCAAAAATTAAGCAATACCTAGTGTTAAATTTCTAGCTGTTATGCAATTATGTGACTTCTTTTAACCATGCAAAACCAAAAAGAATGCCTCAAAAACTGAAAAATAATCCATTTAAAAAACTATTTGTGTATCTTTCAGCTAATCTCCTGGCAGGAAAATAAGCAGTCAAAAGGAGAGGACAAATCACAGAGTAAACTTAAAGGTCCAGTGCTAATTTAACTCTCAATTCACAGAAACTGTAACAAAATCACTTGGAAATTTGGAAAAAAAAAGGCAACTTCTTTATTAAAAATTACCTGTTTCTCATATTCCTTGAGAAGCTTGGATGTCAGATGAGTTGCTGCACTTAATTCATTCTGATTAAGACAAAAAGAAGAGCTTGTTACTTTTTGATTTACATTTTACATTAATATTAAAAAACTCCTATTTGACAAAATTATTACCCGGCATCCTGCCCTTTCATTTCTCCAACACTACTAAGAGTTACAAGTAATTGGTGTCTACAAACACCAAGTTCACAGGCTGTACTATGTGAATTTATTTCTGTAGTTTTTGGGTTACACACTGCATGCTTGTATTCTATTATTTCCAATTAGCTGCCCTAGTTACTGAGTATTACAAGTTATTATCTGTAAAGGAAAGAAAAGATAACAACGAACCTCATGATTACTGAGTTATAAACTGCTCTGTACTTAAACACAGGACAAAACTAACAGACTCGTATCATGAAACAACTTCTTTCATGATGCAGTTGTAGGAGAAAGCATAGAAATTAAAAGCTAGATAGGAAAGCACCAAATAAAACTACATAGCAAAAATATAATAAACACAGTAAAAACAACAGTAAAATAAAAACATGAAAAACAAGAGTAGCAGATCAGTACAATCATCAATGAGGTCAAGTACATACAAATTAGAAATCAGCCATAAACTCAATCCACACAAAATAGATTCTGCCTTTGACATTAGAGTGCAGTTACTTACAGATGATGAGTGAAACAGTACTATATTGTGGGTAAAAAATCTCCCACTTGGTATGTACTATTAATAAATACTTTAGAAACACTTGGGAAATCCAACAAGACCGTAACTTATTTTTGTCATTAAGAAATTCTGTTAAAAAAAATTCACAAGAATTTAGTCTTAACCAATCATTTAATTCTTATTTCATTGCCCTTCCACACCTGAAGAATGTGGAAACTAAAAAATTATATTTCTTCTAACAATAAAAAAGCAAGGTACATGAATTGTCATCCAAAAACTTCAAGAACTCTATAAACAAGTCAATAATTTCATTAACACTACCTGTGCATCATATATTCTGTGCATGGCTTGAAATAACTGGTTGATGTAATTCGAAATTGCAGCAGCATCTTCTTCAAATACTCCCAGTAAAGACCGCGTCTGTAAAAACGAAACAGCCACAACACTAACACATCAAGTTAGCCAAGTAGTATTTAAATGTAACAGCACAAGTTAAAAAGCACTGTTTCACATTTCATTACTGCAAAGTTTCTATATTGTCCAATGCCAGAGGAATGATACCTGCTGCATGCCAGAGAAACTTAAAGATATCCAAGCTCAGCCTCACTCCTACTCTTAGCCTTTCTCCAGTTTCACACATAGGTTTTCAGTAAGGAAAGGACCAAGGGAGATGGGTAAGCACATGGGCAATGTGTACTGTGGCACATCTCTTCGGAAAAGGGTAAAGCTGACTGGTATTAAATAGCATGCCAGGTACACACATTTCTTGCACAGTGAGAGCAAAAGAGGCTGTGGCTGATATGGTCCACCCTGTACCAAGACAGTCACTGATTCTCCTTGGACCTACAATTCACCTGTGCAGTATCAGTCAATTTTGTGATCAAAAGGCTGAGAAACTAAAAGTCAAAACAAAACAGTACAACCTATATCTTTTTTTTTTAATGACATGTTTCCCCCCCTCACAAATCCATAGTTAAAGGGAGTGAAATGATCTGTCTTCACTGCAGTTTATCAGTCAGTCTATTCAGACACTTTAGCTTGTGTCACCCACAAACTTGACTGCATCCTACTGCACTACCTGCACCACTGAAGAAGATGCTTAAAAGTACCCACCTCAAAATCAATGTCGGTATTGCTGTCCACATATTACACTTCAAAACACTGACCACTACTCTCTTTAAGGCCCACTATCCAGCAAATTTCACCACTCAGGTAGCAGTCTATATCTCTCCATTTCAGCCAGAAAAACATTACCAGAAATGGTGTCAGAATCCTTGCTTAAGTCAACGTAAAGGAGATTCAATGTTCTTCCCTATGATGGAATGACTGACTCCGGATGAAAAGGCAAGCAGGTTCCTCTGGCATTTTTTGCCCTTCAGCTTAAACTAGATGACTCAGTGTCTTGGATCCTTTTTGCACTTGTAAGCAATGTTATGCTTCACCACGAGGATATAAAAAAAGCTTCCTTCCATGAAGGCAGAAATCCAAAAAGGGGAAAAACAGAGTATGTACCTATGATTCCACACAGGCTACATTTGCATTTCCTAATCTAAAATACTGGCCAGGATGCATGAATGTTGAAACAGGAATATTGCTTGCAAGACCCACAGAACAAACCCTTGAACTCTAGGAATGTTTTAGTGAGATGACTGTGCTTTGGTTTTAAGTTTACACTAAAATTAGCATCCAGACAAAAAAAAAAGAAAGAAACTTAAGTAAATAACTGATTTTTTTCCCCCAAAACTATTGTTAAACACTTGAAGTTGGACATTATTTTTCTCGATCCTCCTTAGGCTAAATAACTGCAGTTTCCTTAAAGAGGAAGGAACTTAAGGGTGCTGGTAAAATGAAGATTGATACAACTACTCTGGACATCAGCAAACACTCTCTGATTACCAAAAAGCACTATGTATGAATTTGGAACATGGGAGGTTATTATTAAAAATTCAAAGACTTGTCTTGATATGACTTTGGTCCATCTTCCCTTGAAGCATGGAGGTCTTTTTCAACTACTTCTCTGATTTTCTGCTGTTACTAGTAATCAAGGAGGTTCAAGGAGTAACACAGAAAAAACAATGTACACTATCTGACCAGTCTTTTGACATGAAAATCTTGTATTTCCTTAGACGAGATACTTTAATATAAAAAGATATAAGCAAACAGCACCATCAACACAGTAAATCGCTATAATGGTCACTGCAGTTTATAAAACAAGCAAAAAGGAGGGGTAGAAGAAAGAGATGGAGGAGAACTCGAGTGTTTGCCAGGTGTGGCAACATGTTGTGTCATCCTAATAGCTGGGACTCTCCCATTAGAGGAGACACTCAGAAAAGAATGCAAAAGAAAAAAATTACACAGTATCATAACCACTGAATTACATCCTTGTTCTCTTTGAGCCCAAACAGACATCTACTTATGAACTTGAACTTGGCATTTTCAAGGAATATCATTTAAGATTTCTGAATTATTCTTAATCCTTAAAATCAAATATTTTTGAATGAAAGCATTTCTATGTTTTATTACAAGAAGTACCAATTATTGATATCTAGACCTCAAACTGACATGGTGTGATACTGATGGAAAGGAAATAATCTGAAACTTTAAACAACTTACAGGAGGATATTGCATTGAAAAAGACTTGAGGAATGGTTTACTCATGTTTCTAGCAAAACTTTGCATCATTTTTCATGTCCTTTAAGATTATTCCAACCCACGCAGTTACACTAGAAACTTATCAGTATTACTAAGTTGCAAAAAAAAGCCCGCTTAGTTTGAAGTCAGGATACTGACACACATTCTATGTCATCATGTGCACAGTACTGTAAGTGGCATGACAGAGCCTGTACCATCAAGTCTATTGGTTTATTGTGCAATGCTTTGGGAATGCAATTAGGTCTGAGCAGAGATCCTCTCTCCATATGTATATAAACACTGAGTATGACATAGATGTCCTGAATTAATATTTAAATTGCACAGCTTTGTACAGCAAAAGACCATGTGAACGTGGCATTTGATTTACATCTGATAACACAGTGGTTAGATTTCCATCCTGCAACAAGAGGAAATGAACAAGCTTTGCCGTTTTAGAAAAGCCTTTCTTTCCCTCAGATGCAAGTTTCCTATGATCTTTGTACGCCTAAAGTTAGTGTCTGAAACATGTCTATATATGCATAAGTCCAGTCCATAGTTCAACACTAAACAACAACCTAGGTTGCAAACATTTTCGGTATCACAGCATGAATATATCAACTTGAAAGTCTAGGTGACTCCTAAAGAAAACAAGATTTCTTCTTTCTCCACTCAACATTTGTTGCTGTTTTCACTGCACTGATTTCAAAACCACAGCAATGAACTAAGATAGCAGAAGACTACAAAGTCCTTGTTATGTTCTTCTAATAGGTGGGCAGCCACAATTCACCTAAAAGGCTAAATTGACAGAAACATGTAAAATTTTGTGCCTAAAATGAAGGAAGATATTGGCAAATTTAACAATTTAAGAAACTCTCTGGGCTGAGTTACGCTTTGCTGTTCTTTATCATAAATACAGAGTATTTGTGGAAAGGTCTAGAATGTATAATTCTGTTCCAGTAAGTAACTTCTTTGCCTGTGCTTCCCCAATGACGTGCCAGTCTTCAGTGATGGAAAAAACCTAAACCTACATCTTACACTTCGCATTTCCTATGTAGTATTAACAGTTCTGAGATATTTGTGTTTAATTACTGTAACACTTTCAAAACTTTTACATCTTTTTGAGAGGACATCAGGTCTGGTCTTTGGGCCAGAGCCCTTACTACATGCGATACCATATCTAACACCTTGTATCTGAGCTGTGTGGCGCACTGTCCCTTGAAACGCAATGACACACTTTCTGTGTGGCCTCCTTCTGCTGCCTTTTCTAAACTGTCCCTCCACTAGATGTATGTTTGTTAAAGTGGTTCTCATTCCCTACTAAGCAAGTGAAAGCTTCTCTTCTTCGAGCTGAGGAATGAAAACTGCCAACGCTTATAGGAGATTTTGCTCATTTACATAAACAGTGCAACAACAAGGATCTTAATTCAAAAGGCCTCAATAATATAAAATGTATTGCAAACTTTTTTTTTGCATCTGCGAGGGGCAGGTCAAAGCACTGGCTGGTTTTGCCAGCAGCAAGAGAAATCGGTGCAGCTGAATAAAGCAGTTCCTGCTCAACAGGAGCATGAAATAAATGCCAACCGATACACGGCATCGCTGACAAAGGTCAGGCAGCAGAAACGAGATTGAAGGTAGCAGAGCAATTAAAGGCCTCACAGCACCAGGCGTTTCCTACCGACTCACAGCATTAACAACCACCACGATAACCCCATCCAGTAGCTCCTTTCCGTATGTGTCTACTGCAACAAAATGCGGTTTTCATAAAAGATAAAGGGAAATCGTGAAGCCAGAGTTTGTTAACACGAGGTCTCCACAACTCGGGACTGGGCATGCGAGCTGGCGAAGTCGGGAGCCAGTGCGGGCTGACCTGAAACACCCAACGCTGGAGCTCAGTACCTCTGAAGAAACGAATGAGCCCGCTGACACCGCGACGGGGCGGCGATCGCCCGGGAAGGCACCGCGCGAGGCGCATGGCCCTTGCTGACAGCCCGAGAACCGACACCCCGCCACAAACGCCGCACGGCTGGGGCGGAGGGAGTCGGACGGCGCCTGGCCGTGCACGCGGCTCTCTGCCCCGCTGCATTCGTGTGCGCCCCCCGCTCTGCTCCCTCGCGGCCGCGCCGGAGCTCTCCAGCGTGTCCCCGAGGGGCAGCGCTAGGCCTGGGACCGACAGACCGGGCCCAATCCCGCCACCACACACCGCACTGCACCGGGCCGCGTGTCGTCTGTCTCACCTGGGGGCTGTCCTCCAGGGTCTCCTCGATGGGCAGCTTGTCGATGCCGGGCATGACGACCGCCGTTCCGCCCGCGCCGCTGCAGCTCCCGCACCCGCAGCGCCCGTAGCCCCGCCCCTCCACCCCCGCCACGACACAGCGCCCGGCGCCGCTCCGGATGTCCCGCCCCGCGGCCTTTCC
>JAOXOE010000745.1:6106497-6189366 GCA_028565055.1 Phoeniculus purpureus | reverse complement strand
GCTCCGCTCCGGATGTCCCGCCCCTCGGCCTTTCCATTGGCTCTGACACCCGGCTGCGCGGCCGATTACTGCTCAACGGGGCCGTCTGTTCGCCCGCCCGCCCGCGCGGAGCTGTGGTGGCCGGGCGGCGCCTCGCGCCTCGGCGTGGGCGGGTCACGGCGCCTTCCGCCTCCTGCGCCAGCTCCCTGTGAGGAGCGGAGGGGAAGAGCTTTTGGGAGGTCGCAGCGGCTCAGCCTCGCCCGGGGATGGGGGCGGGGAGCAGAGACACGCAGGGCGGGAACAGCCCAGGGGAGACCCGCACAGGTGGGGGATGCCGAGCAGAGATGCTGCGGAAAAAACTTTTTTTTTTTCCGAACTTTTTTCTACGTTGGCTGCTTCTTGCTCGATCGCAGAGGTCAGAGTGTCTTTCTGGCCCTGTTCGCCCTTGCTGTGGGTGCTCCTGTGAACGAACAGAGGCGCAGTTCTCTCAGGTACAGAACCATGGCGGAACTAGCGCGCGTGTGCCCCAGCCGTAGTGGAACCATGTTTGGTGCTCTCGTGGGGTTACCTGGAGCATCCCGTTGGAGAAACCTCCTTATAGCCTGTCATGTTTTTCTCCACCAACACCTAGGGCTGTTACCCTTCCTAACTACCACATATTTACATCCCTACCTATCACAGATTTACATACGTAATACCACATATTTGCATCTCTAACTACGTGGTAGTTTCAGCTGAGGATCTACTGTCCTTGCTTGTGTATTAGAAAATCAAAAACATTGCTGCCCTCTGAAGCAAAAGTAGAACTTTGTAGCGGACTCCCTGCTGTCTTAGACCGCATAAGCGAGGTGGCCAATTTTAAATGCTTAAAACTGCTGTGAGGGCTCATTGTGCACTGTTTAAAAAGAGCGTGGTCTTGTATTGCTTTCTGTGATTTGTATGGCTTGACCAAAGTTACTGTACTTTGTAATTATTCCTACAGGTAGGCCTCGTAATGAGTACGTACAATTTGCTAATCCAGATTATCTGTCTAACTTCCCATTTAAAAAACACTTAAATTTACTGTGTGGCAAACAAGAGATTGCATAAAATTCTTACTCTTAACAAAAGCAAAACTGAGTTATATGACATAGTTGAATTTGTAAATGGGTCCAACTCTGAAAATACAATCGTTCACTTCTACAATTTAATTGAGGAATTTCATAGATAAATTTTTAGATGTGTTTATTATTACAGTTAAGAAAACATTTAGAAGGTTGTTCTTTGCTTGTTTTGGGATAAGGTGAATGTATCAAAAAGGACACAAAGTGAGGAAACTTACAAGTTCAGTCATTTCATTTATCAGTGGTTGTTTGCCCGACTGAAGCAAGTCATACTGCTTCTCCTGTTCTGTGAAGGTAATGATACAGAGTTACCTTACGTGGTGTTTTAAAGGCTGAGTTCTTGTGTCTGTAATGTGACAGAGCACTAGCATTGGTTTATGACCTGTACACAGAATCACACAGTAGTTTTGGTTGGAAGAGACCTTTAGGATCATCATTTTCAACCCCTCATTTGTAGCTTATATACGCATAGCTTTCTGGTTTTGAGACCAGTTAACTTGTGGCTAAGTTTTACAGCAGTCTTCTGTAAGAAATGTTCTTTGCTTTGGCCTCTAAAAGGCATTTTCCTATGCTTACTATGTGGAAATGTACTTTGGCATCTCAGCTGGCATGCAGCATAAAAATGTGCCTTGTTTCTGTTGATCTTAGCATTTTAGTTTAATTATTCAGTTTCATTTAGTACAAGAGGCACCTTCTTTAGGTATTTCATAGTATGCCAGGGCTTCTTTGAATTAGTAGTCTGCTTTTCTAAGGGATTCCTTGTGTGGAAACATTCCATAAGATAATACCATTCTTCTTCTTACCTTCTGAGTGTGTTTTTTACAAATGTTACAAGGCATCCAGAAGTTTGAAATACAAATTTGACATCAACAGATGAGATTTGGTAGTCATGAAGAATCCCTCTGAACCGTCTAATAAGTATAGTTCTATTGCTGCATTTGTAGACTTTTGGTAGTGTGTGATTTGTTTCGTTGTTTAGGTTTTTGGATTTGTGGGGTTGTTTGGGGCTTTTTAATTATTTTTGCAAAAATACTAGGAGACCTCAAAAATGTGGAGAAGTAATGCTTGGCACTATGTGAACAGAGAGAAGTGCAGCCGATGGCTCTTTAGAGAATTCTGGATGTATCTCCTAATGAAGGGAACATTTGCTTCTGCCAAAGGGTGAAAGTAGCTGTGTGGATAAGGTAAGCTTTATTTGCATGTTACACAAACTGTTCAACACACTATTTATCGGAATTTTGTTAGTGCCACCCTTGGATTTACCTTGAATTTATCAGTACTCACTTAATCTCCCTTGGTTAAAATAGCTTTTACTTCAGCCGAGTAATAGCTAGCTGCTTTTAGTCTTGTTTTATGAAAATTAGTGTTGACAATCTTGAGGCATCCTTCTCCTTCAAAAATAAATTCCACTTTTGACTATTGGAGTAAGCTTTGAATATAATCTTTGCTGTTTGTGTTCAAAATGTGTTTGAAAAGGAGCTATGTGCACCAAAATATCTGACATGGTGGAAAAAGTTGGAGGAAAAGCCTGTGGGAAAGGTGAGATGAAAAGCAGGGTTTTTTTCAGCGTGATAAGTGATTTCGGAAGGTTATTTAAACCATTTCTAGCTCTTCAAGAAGCTGAAAATAACACCCAGGCTATTGTGAAAGGTGACCAGCAGCAGAGTAGCAATGGGTGAGAAGAGCAAAAGGTAGCAACAGTAAGCCCTGTGGTTTCAGCCCCAAACCACCAAGAACTCTTGGTGTGGTCTCTTCAGTTGGTATAAACAGAGACTTTAGAGGCTTCACATATCTAAAGGACAAGAGATTAATCTAAAAGATGAACTTTTCTGTCCCGGGGCAAAAAACAGTAGTCTGAAATGTGAAAGGAAGAACAGTTTGCAGCCTCATCAGGTATCTGATGCAGTAAGAGGATTGAATTTGCATATCCAAGGAACAGTGATTTCTCCTATTACTGATTACTTGGGATTTTCAACTAATGTTTGTAGTGTTGCTCTAATTGCTCCTACAATGGTATTTAGCTAAAACTCTGTGTGTAATTTCCCGTGGGTTGCAAGGGAAGTACTGATTATTTTGAATGGGCCAAATGCATGAAATACAGGTTTTGAGTGAAGGATCAAGGTCTCCTTACACTTTCAATGGGAATTCATAGAAATTTATTCTTTACTGCCAGGTATTTTTGGACCTAAAACTTTTCAGTTTTCAGCCTTATGGAAAATATATTTCCATCCTCATTTCTTACAGAAAGGTTTGTTATCTGTTTACACTGATAACTTACTTATCTTGTAGCTTTCTTCTACAGCTGCTCTTCAAAGAAATCTGATGACATTGGAATGCTAGATTTTCAGCCAGACTTTCCAGTAGATTTATCCTAAATATATGTTGGTTTAGAACCATAGAATGGTTTAGGTTGGAAGGGCCCTTTAAAGATCATCTAGTTCTACTTCCCTTTGGAACACTTCCCTGGATGAGATTGCTCAAAGCCCCATCCAGCCTGTCCTTCAACACATCCAGGGAGTGAACAGTACTTCTGTATAACATAGATTTCTTTAGAATAGTTTTTATTTTCTTGTGAAATCTTGATAAACAGCTCTGTAGAGATGCACTACCATTCCAAAGGTCTCATAGATGTGTAGTGTTTTAATGTCACCAAATTTCTCAGAAATTGGTGAGCACCCCTGTGACATTCCAAACCGATACTTCTTGTTCCTATGGCAGTTGCAGCCATGAACTGTGTTTAAAAACAAGAGTGTTGGTAGGTTCCAGTGTCTACATTGCACACTCCACACTTGATTCAATCCAACATGGCACAAATGAATGTAATATGACTATTTTAATAACAGCACAGTTTCTTACTCAGTTAACCTTGCTAAACAGACTGAGAACTGGGCAAACCTCAGCACCAGAAGGCAGAATTTGGTGAACTGCGGACCTATGTCCAGCCAACAAGTCATCTGGTGTTGGGTTATGCTTGCATCAAGTGGTGTTCCCATCTCAATCGCGGCAATCTGGGTTTGACCTCTTTTATGAACATACTTTTTGAGAGCTGCCAAGGTTTCTGGTCCCTGAAAGGTAATTAAAAAAATGTCATAAGGAATTAATATTCCCAACTGGGAGTTAAATGCAGACTATGCTAAAGAAGTTTTCTCCATCTTCCACAATCTCCAAGGAAAAAAAGTAAGTTATAATTACTGTGTGTGATTAGCTTTGGGAAGATAGGTACCTGTCACAAATGTCTCTCTTACCACTAGATATGCCTGTCTTTATTGCTAGTCCTTGAAAAGGACATCTATGAAGGCATTTACCACTTCAGGACTTGGAAGTATGCTGTGATCTGAGTCCCAGCACTGACTCAGGTTCACTTCATTCTCATTCATCAAGGAGAAAGGAATGCTTTCTGAAATGTGTTTGGTATCATTGCTTGTGCTAGTTTTTTTAAACTCTTCAAAAAAACCACTAGCTAGCGAACTGCAGTTGGACATTAAACTTTTTGTATTATAATAATGAAGATTTTTTTTTAATTATGAAAGTTATGATCTATTAGTTTCTGGCTTCAAGAGGCTGTCTATCAGTGGTCATGGTCTTTACTTCTGGGATACAGAAGTTGGTAAGCAATTCTAGCTTCAATACAGAAGGAGTTGTATTATTTTCTTTTTGACTAAATGTGCTTTGTGGAAATTTTTAAAGTTTTTTTGAAACCTGGTCTTATGTACAAACTGTGGAGGCAGAAAACTAATCTACCAGTCACTGCCATATGAGACTTTGCACTGTCTCTTTAGTAACATCCGGACCTGGTGTATAGTCTGAATACTGAAAATAATTGCCTGCAGTCAAAGAAAAGGAGTTGCTTTGCTTTGTTAAGGTCATTGGTTGGCTTGTTGGGAACAGCTGTACTGGAACATAAAGGGCCATAAGGCCTTTAACTCTGCTTACCTCTGACCTCTAGTTGAACAAGTAGTCCAGCAAGGAGTGGTTTCATGTATAGGTTCTTATGGCTTTTTTTGTGTGTCTGCACTTGGTGGTTGCTGAGGCTGTGAAAGGATGATTGGAGTCCAGCTTGTGGTGGTCATTGCTGTTATATTGATGCCACTTGAAGATCCATTGATGTGTTGTGATAGGGTGTCCTTGGGAAGATCACTTCTGATGTGTCTCTCTTTTTTTCACTACACTCTTTGTTTTGACGACAATTTCATGGCATAACACAGTCTCAGCCCAGAAAATGAGTATTCTTCAGCTAAACATCTCTGATACGAAAGCCACACATGGATTAAATTTTTCTCTGCAGCATCTCCCTCAGCATAGTAGTCAATTCTAGGCCGTGCCATTTCCTTAGCAATTTTCCTGCTCCTGTCTATTTATGCCTTTTGTTGCTTACAAGGGTACAGGAAATCAAAGTGGAGCTAAAATACTAGCTGTGAGCCATGTGAATGTGACTGATTACACAGAACACACTACTCTGAGAAAACAGTAAAATAGATGGTCAGATTTTTCCTCTGAAAGCGCCGAGCCCTACATGTGTAGGTGCTACTACATTATGTACTCCAAATTAAACATGTTAAGAGGGGCCAACTTTGCATCCTGAAATTAAGCTGTTTACTTCATAACATACAGATATGAAAAGCTCTGTCCAAAGTAAGAAGAGGAGAATTATCTGGGAAGAGGTTATCCTCAACCAAAAGTTGGTGTTGGACATGGTAGGTGAACTGCTATGTGAGCGTCCATATAAAAATGTGACAGCCTGTACTTTCTTTTGAATGAATGAAATCAGAATTCTGTTTGCAACTTTGAACCACATTATAAAACCTTTGTCTCCTTCCTCCACATTACCCATGACTTTTGGTCATTAAGTGTTTGCTCTGTAGGATTGAAATGAGAAGAGCAGAATATTTAGCAGTAAAAGGTTGTTTTTAAACCAGCAAAGTCAAGTGTGTGGCTTCTATTACTTAAATTCTATTTTTATTTTGTAAGGAAGGATGGGGAGATTTACGTATGGTATGCTTTGAAAAAGCTGTGATGAAGTTATTTCAATAACAAAAATGGGTGCATTAATTATTTTAAATAGTTGGTGCAACTGTTCCTGTTAACTAATCCAGGCACTTGGAAGGCAATTACACTCAGCTTTGACAACATTGCCAACCCACTGCACAGTGCCTTATGCCAAAAGCTATTGTTGTTTTATTGACCACGTTCACCATTACATATGCATATGAAAAAACAGAGGCATTTTCATCGGGATTACCCTAATAGCATTAAGAGATTATTTTTTAAATTTCCTTGGAAGGAAATTCACTTAAATGAGATTACTTATTACTTGACTGGTTTCCTATCATGCTGCTGTGTTTAGGTAAGTAGAGTCCATTAGAGTATAAAGTTTTTTAAAAAACTGATTTTATACATTACTGATTTCAAATAAAAGAGAAGCACTATGTTTGTGTGCAGCTTCTTTTGAGAAAGTTAAGTCGATGTTCTGGTGAAGAGAGATAACACTTTTTGTCCCTCTTGGTGGCCCCCCTAGTGTCACCATTAGTTGCTAATTACTTGCAAACAAATAAACAATTAACTCCTCGTGCCTCTTGGTGGGAGAGTTTTCATTGACATGCTAAAACTTTCTAATAAAAGATTTTAATTAATGACGTCGCAAACCCAACCCCCTTGTCAACATGGCTATAAGGAGGGCTTCTGGAGAAATGCAAGTACAGTACACATGCTGTGCTGGCTGATGGTGAGAGGATGGCAACTACATCGCTATGTGCTGCTAATACATCAGCGCCACAGAATCTGAGGAAAGTGTCTGGGTTTGTAGAAAATAAAAACACACAGTGCTCATTTTCCATTGAAAGTATTTTGGGACTGGAGGAGAAGAAAGATGGCACTCCAGCTGTGAAACCTCACAGACCATGGATGGATGCATGCACCAGCTTGGGTAAGTCAGCAGCCTGTTTTGTAACCTTTCAAGCTTTTATTCCCTTAAAAATATATATTGTTTTATGTTTCTGCTAAAAACCAGTGCACTGAAGCTCTCATTTGCTTGCTTTTCCTAGTTTTAGGTGATGACAGTAATCCACATCTGCAGATCCCTGTTGCTTACTATGAAAATCCATTTCATGCTAACAGTAATCCAGTGCAAGAGGAAAAAGTTTTGAAATGTGAGAAGTACTTTTCAGTCACTGAAAGGCTGTCTTTCAAACGGGAGCTGAGCTGGTACAGGGGCAGAAGACCAAGAACTGCATTCACTAGAAACCAGGTATGGGTTTTCTCCATGTTTAGTAAATGAGTAATGATGTAGTTTCATTGGTAAAGCCTGTAACAGCTGACCAATGCAGTATGAGGTACCTCTGCAGAGAGAAATGCAACCCGGAACTAGTGTAAAGTTGCGAAATTTGCAACAGTACATTTGCTAGTTCAGCAGACTTTTGCTTATGGAATAGAATTGTGCACGCTGCTCAGAAGTCTTCCATTGAACAAACTGAACTGTTTTTGTATTTATTATCACTGCTGTGAAGGTAGTAATAACTATTCAACAAGTGTGCTTTAATCTCCCCAGATTGAAGTCTTGGAGAACGTTTTTAAACTTAACTCTTACCCTGGCATTGATATTAGAGAAGAGTTGGCCCGCAAATTAGATTTAGATGAAGACAGGATACAGGTAATTACAAACTGATTTGAACTTTTCGTAAGTCCATCTTGTGTAGTCTCTGGCTATTTATGTAAGCAGTTTGGCAGCAGTAGCAATAATTTTAATAATCTCAGTGTAATACTGTACATGTATAGATATGGTATGCCTTCAGTGCTTAGTGAAATGGCATCCATTTGATTCCTTGTGAAATCTTAAACTGTATTCCATACTGTTGGTGACGTATTTATCACTACGTTTCCA
Organism: Phoeniculus purpureus; assembly: GCA_028565055.1. Classification (NCBI taxonomy): domain Eukaryota; kingdom Metazoa; phylum Chordata; class Aves; order Bucerotiformes; family Phoeniculidae; genus Phoeniculus; species Phoeniculus purpureus. Next base: position 6,181,407 of record JAOXOE010000745.1, on the reverse strand, counting down.
TACTATCTGCTCTGTAAGTATCTAGTTATCATGTGCAAAATTTGATACTTAATTTCATGTTTTAAAATTGTGTTTATGCTGGTCATAGTATTTTGAAAACATTTTTGAAACAGATATTGAAGTAATATATATGAATGTTTGTGTACTTTGTGAGAGAAAACTTGTATTGGCCAGTGTTTTATTGTATCTCTTCATCTGGCCAAGAGCAAAACATGCTCAAGGATTTTTAATTATTGATTGGAAATAAATGTAGCCCAACGTAGTAAAGATCACACTAGAAAAATTAAAACTTGGGCCTCACCTTGATGTTTATTAAGGTTTTGATGCAAGTATTGCATTGGGGTTGATGCGAAGCTTGGTGCTGTGGTTAATTAAGCAGCTGAAGAAATAACACCTTCAGGCTGGTGTGTGAATTCTGGAAGCTCAGGATCTTCCAAGGTCTGATTCAATGTCAGTGAAGTTAATATGTAGTTTTTATACTAATTACAGTGAGGCTGATCCTGACTTACCAGTTATGCTGGGGGTATTATTTTCTTCATATGTGGTGTAAAAAATCATTGCAGGTAGCTACATGCCATCATGTGCTGACTAAAAATTTGTTTGGAACTACTGTCATTATACTGTAAAGTGAATATTTTTAAGTTTCAAAACTTACTCTGCTTACAGTGCTGCATTTTGAAAAGCATGCCTTTTCTCTCCATTTTAGATCTGGTTCCAGAACCGTCGTGCAAAGCTGAAAAGATCACACCGAGAATCTCAGTTTCTAATGGTGAAAAATACCTTCACCTCCAGCCTGCTAGAGTAGAAAGAACAACAGTTTGCTGTAACAATACTACAGAATAACATCAGGCATTACTGTAATTTTCATAGCTTGTATTAAGTAATCTTGATAAATTATTTTAACCACAGATTGGAAAGTTTATAATTTCATTCAAATAAACTGTAAATATCTGAGGTATGGTTATAGTCTACTTTTGGTGGGAAAAGTGAGCTTTTCCTATCTATCTTAATAAGTGCTTTCAGAAAGGTTTAGGTGTTTTGGCAGTTAAAAGAACTCCAGACCTTAGGTTGCACAAGATTTTCAGCTAGTGTGAATTACTGCAGCCTAACTGACTTAACACAGCTTTGTGGTTTTTAAAAAAGTCTGTTTAAAGTCTGCAATACCAAATGTGCAAAAGAGATTTTGCTCCTTGGAATGGATTGTGTGTTATATTGGAGTTAAATACCTTATTGATAAAGAATGCGGTACTTTTCATAAAAGTGATTAACTCAAATGGAAAGGCTGGTGCTAGACTGCCTGTTCAGTTTGAACAACTGATCGATTAAAAGAAGCGGAAAAATTAGAAAATTAGAAAAATTTTCTTATATCGGATTGCAATTAATTTAGGACATTTAATTACTATTTAATACTTAAATATCTATTTGTCAGTCTAAGCGTTCTAGTTATCTATTATCTTTCAATGACAGAATACAGCATTTTGCAGGATCAAATCAATTGGGACCAGACTGGATATCCAGATCACTGCCACAAAATTTAGGGTGTTGAATTAATTTTTATCCAGCATAAAACTGTCCTTGTATTTGATGTTCAGTCTCAAGTCAATATGCAGAATGAAAGCCTTACACCACCACCCCCCTTGAAAAACTTAGCAGCCATGATGTATGAAAACATGTTAAGTATTGGGTTACACTGTTCTTTGTTGAACAGAGCTTCAAGCACTTGCTTGAAGTGCTGGTGTCCTTCAGTGAGACTTGAGTCTGTTTTTCTTCCTAGACATACTGTTAGACTTAGATTTTTTTAAAAAATAAAATAGGGAAAAATTCTGAAAACTAGGGAGAAAAAATTATGTGAGTGCTTATGATACTGGATTTTTTTACATCTAATTCAGAGATTAGGTCTCAGACTATCCCATATGAAAGGAATGCCTAGCTGCTGAGCTATGATGTCCATGTCCAGGTTTCTTGTAGACCCTGTTCTGCTCTATCCAAAGTGGTGTGATATTCACTAGTGTAGGAATTTAAGCCTGTCGTCAATCTGCTTACGTTAGGCACCAGGCTCATTCGCAATCTGACACAGCTTTTCTGAAGTCTGGACGCCAAGGACATAGAAGTGAGTGTATCATTGTTAGCATAGGCTGAATGTGCCTAACAAAAAAAGAGGAGAGCAAAAAAGTCTGATAGGTTCTTACAATGTTTTAGTGCTAACACAATTAGATTTCTCTTCGCTTGCACTTTTTAAATAGGGCCTGTTTAAATTTATTACTATCTCTATAAATTTCATTTGCTTTAATAGATGATTTAATGTAGCTCTGCTGAATGTTTGCCAGATATTGTGAGATGCAGTTAATGTGTTTTGGGAGATAACACTGTTACCTGCTTCTTTAACATCATAGGCTTATTGCCTCCAATTTTATAAAATCTCTAAAACCTTGAATTTTTTACTTTGCTCCTGGAAATTGTTTTTTAGTGTGAAAATAACAAACTTTCATCCAATATTGAAATGTTAATTATTCTTGCTGGGTTGGATTACTAACTGAACTTCTGTTATATCCTGCATTCACAAGTAAAGCAATTTAAATGAAGCCAAATCCATTAGGAATAGTTTTTAGAGAAATTGGAATCCCAATTGGATACCAACCTGTTCTAGTAAAGGTAAAAACAATATTGGGAATGCATGAATTCTGTTTTGTTTTCACCTCAAAACAGATACTGCCAATAGCTTAACTTTACTGCAGGTAATTTGAAACTATTGTCTACTGCTGGAAACAAGGTTTCCAGCAGCAACAGATTAGACTAAGCTGTAGAGATTGATGCCTAAGAACCTTTCTCTATTATCTCGCAAATACCTAAATACACCTAATGTCTCTTATAATGGAACCGAAGTCTGACAAAGCAATTTAAGAGAAGGGAGTTGAGTAGTAGCAGATTAATAATAGCACCAACCAGGTACCCAGCTCTCAATTAGCAGACCTCACTAGAAGGATGCTTAGTGTGAGGTGTGAGTGTTAAACACACAGCTGGGGGGTAGAAAGTTTGACGGCATAAATGCATTATTTGCTTCATCTTGGCTTAACTTGTTCTTCCCAAAGTAAATGCATCAACAAGTTAAATGAGAGCCTCTAACTTTACATTTATACCTATTTTGACCAACATGTGTTTAAATTGTGGCCATCACTTTCTCAAATATAGATGATTTTTTTATCACCTTAAAAAATAATAGCCTGGGCAGCATTTTCTAATCTTGTACTTCCTGATAATATGCAGCTTTCAAGACTACTTTGGTCATATATCTAACACACTGTTATCTATATGCACAGCCAGTCCTATTAACACTAGTGGATGTGACTACATCAGAAGAGGGCACCATGCATGCTGAAAGCTGGTCCTGCTCCAGTTTTGTGTACTTCGCCTTGCAGTGTGGTTTATCTGCCTTTCAGAACTCTGATCTCAAGGGTTCCTATTCTGATTTAAGCTTTGTGAAGCCACAGCCTCCTTTACTTCCCACCATGATCCCTTGCATTGGCTCCAGTGATTATTTGATCTCTGATATGCAGAAAGAATTCTTAGGTGAAAAGCTGTTCTGGCAAAAATCCTAGCTACTTGTAAGACTCCTCACCCTTACTATTGGCAAGCATCCATCAGCAGCTGCAATCTGGGCTAGGGTCAGGTTGATAATGGGCTTCTGTCATTGTATTGGCACTTAAACACTCTACTAGTGCTTTCCTGAAATAGGTCCAGTTCCTGTGACCCTAATCAGGATGTTGAGCTGCATTTGTTTCTAAATTGATCTTCTTCTGTTAATTAGTGTCTCTATCTTAATTATTTTCTTTCCTAACCACAAACTTGCACAATGCCCAGTGCTGTCCAAAACATGTGAAGTATGCGCACGGTCTAAAAGCTGACCACAATTAATTTATACCACAGAACCAGAGCTTCCCAAGCACGTGACTTGCAGCATACATAAAAGCATAGTTTGAAACTGAGTCATTAAATGAGCAACATTAGCGTTGAAAGCCCAGTGCTAGAAAACTGCTCATTAAATTGTCATTTAAAACTTTGAATTTGCAACTACTTTATCAAGTCTGTGCTTAAAAAATACAAGCTAGCACACCAGCAACTGTGTGTTACGATTTTCCAGGTGTGTGTGTTTTTCCTAGTTGTTCAAAGTTTTATACTGGAAATAACTTCTAAAGCAGTGAAACCTGGGACTTGGAATAATTGTATGGAAGTTTAAGGCTGTGTTTATAACATTATTAACAGAAAATGTGGCCGTAAAAATCATCCAGCATTTATATGACTGGATTTAACAAAAGATGTGGATGGAAGTAGCATAAAATCATTTGCAAACACCTTCAGTTTCATCTGGTATGAAATAAAGCTGATCTTAAAATTGTTGGCATTTGTTCTCAGGATTAACTTGTAATCAGAAAATGAAAGCTTTTTAGAAACTGGTTGTAAAATACCTTTTAAAATTATAAGTATTTTAATTAAAAATATTAATAATTATTTAATTATAATTTTCCTATCAGTTGTTAGGTTGATGCTTTTTGTCCTTTCATTTTAAAGGACTTAATGTAACATAATTGGATGCTAAATATAATGTATTTTCAAAAATACTTCTGAACAATGTAAGACAAGACATGTTGTTATTTAGTCATGGATTCATCTGGACTCAAAATCATGTTCTGTTACTTTTATTAGAGCTATTCAGAATATCTTGTATACTTATTTGTTAATGGAAAGATAAAAAGACAAAATACTACTGAACCTTTCACTCTTGGAGGGGTAAGGATCCCCTCTGATTGCATTACAAAGACACTTCCTGTGGTTGTAATGGGCAAAGAGGGTTGTTAGTGAGGCAGAGGGATCTGGGACTGTTGAAGATCTGTCAGTTCTAGATTCCTTTGTGGGGGAGTAGTCCCTTGACTTTTATGACAGAAGAGGGGAAGAGTTAGACAGAAAATGTGGAAGATCTGTCTTTTTCTTTTGGGCACCCAGATTTGGTGCTGGCATGGGCCAGCAGTATGTTCCTAACCAAATCAGAAGAAATTCAGTAAGTATGAAGTGCTGTGTCATCATGCCACAGTATTAGCATTGCAGTTAGGTTTTCTTAGCTTGGCTGGCCAGTCAATTTGTTGCATTTAGAAGAAGCTGCAAATGGAATTTCTTCTAATATTTGTTTTTGTAGGATGCCATTTATTAACAATGAAGTAAGAACATGATAAAAAATGCTTGGTGATATACTAGATTTGGTCTACTTGTGGTATAATTGCTGATCACTTTCATTCATAGAATCATACAATCATCAAGGCTGGAAACGTTCTTCAAGATCTTCAATCTAGCCATCCACCCCACAACCCCCAACCACTAAACTCCATGTCTGTCCATTTTTTTAAACACCTCCAGGGACAGTGCCTCTACCACCTTGCTGGGCAGCCTGTTCCAGTGCCTCACACTCTTTCTGTAAAGAAGTTTTTCTTAATAACCAAACTGAACCTTCCCTGGTGCAACTTGACCCCATTTCTTCTTGTCCTATCACTAGGTATTAGGAATAAGAGGTCAGTAACTGCCTCTATACAACCTCCCTTCAGGTAGTTTAGAGAGCAATGGGATCTCCTCTGCCATGTATGCTTTATATTTAATCATACGAATGTGGTGCAGAGCTGCTATTAGAGCTGTAGGCCTGTGCCTTAATTAAAATTGCATTAATTAAAAATGCAAACAAACGAAGAAGCAGTGAAATAACAGGGGTTTTTTGGGATGTGTTTTGACCCATGCTGTGAATGCAGTTGGTGCAGTACAGGCTGCTCTTGCCCTCTTCTGGATAGGTTATATAATTACAGCCATACATGTTCAATTACTTTTGAGTTAAACCAAAGTCATGACTTAGGCTCTGGGTAGACAGAATGTGGGCAGGTGACTGCCCGTTTTAATTGTTGTATAAACCTTGTAATCAAATTTATATTGTATATGCATGCAAAATACATGGCATCGGGACTGGTTTTCTAAAGCTCAGTGTCAGTGTTGAATGGAACCTAGTGAACTTTGTTAATCTGAACATTTATTAGTAATTAGCTGTTATAGCAACAATTCAGTTATAGGAAGCTCACCTTGAAAAAAGAGGCCTTGAAGTTAATTTGAGCTGTTTTCATGAGTGCATGTTTATAGAACTGCCCAGCAGAGTCAGCTTACGGTAGCAGAATCTTTTTACATTCCAGAATGTTTGACAAAGTGGCCAGTAATTCTAAAAGTCCCCACCTCTTATAGCATGAAACTTGGAATGATTTCTGGTACAATATCTGCCAACACAATTCCTCTGTGATAATCAATACAATGCTGACAATGTGAAGCTTTGCTCTGCAGAAACACTTATCACCACCAGACTTTTTATTTATCGTTGTGTTATCACATTAGAAGGATAAGAAATTACTTCGTGCCATTTGTGCTTAACAGTCTGTCTTGCTGCATTCCATCAGGGTACAACATTAAAAATGCTTCTTTCAGTTTCTTTCTTGATTCAAATATTTCGAAGTTACCAGATGGACACTTGGCTATGAGGCAGACTGTGAAATGCTGTTCTTTCACTTCAGAGTTGGAACAGCATCTTGTCTTGTGCTGCAGGATCTGACTGTCTGACAATATAATTGCTCGAATTTATTTTGATGGAGAAAGGAAGTGGCAGGGAAGCAGTATAATGAGGCATCAGCATTGCTCCTAGAATGCAGCTGGCTGTGGTTAGATATTTTTGTTTTGTGGAAAACCTCCTTTTCTTGTAGACATTCTTGTTTACTTGAGAAACCTAATCCAATCTTTCCCTTCCTTCCTCTGTGAACATATGGTCCTGAGCAACAAGTTTTATCACAAATTACTCTTTAGTAGGAGTGCATTTTTTTCAGTGATTGCTACTATTATAATTTAATTAGAAACAAATAGTCATTATCTCCTGCGACTGAACGTTATTAACATGCATTAACTTTCCAAATATTGACAAATCTTACTGGTTTTAGTTAGTCTATATATAAATATTTATATAAATAACTGCATATTTATTGCACTCTTTCCCAAAATAAGCAGCTAACTCAATCCTGATATTTGACTGCTTCATATTTTTGTTTTAAGGAATGTGCCAGACTGTAGATAGAACATTGAGTTTGTTTGAGAGGAAAGGCTGCTAGCAACAACTGTCATTCCCAGTGAGCCCTTCATCTTTTTGGTTTTTTTTAGCCCAGACTAGTAGAACTGCTGTGGATTCTTTCAGAAATCTGCTATAGGAAAATTATTCTCTTTAATATGGCTATGTATCCGTTGTATAAACAAAGATTGTAATTTCTGTATGTTTCCAGCCTTTGCATTTTCTTTTGCTTGTATACTTTCCTTATTGGCCATGCAACGAGGTGCTATTGACAAAGTGCTTTCCAGTCTTCTTTCATAAAGTTTACACAAAGTAAGAGTTCTATTTATTTATTTATTTATTTATTTTGATTATTTGGGCCATATTCCTATTGTTCTCTAATAGTATCTGTTACTAGTGTCTCTATGCATTTTAATTATAAAAATCTTCAAAACCTTCTCTTTTCACCTTAATGATCTTTTGCTTTCGGCCTCAAATAACGAAGGATATCATCCTGAAGTGCTTCAGCAAACAGCTCTGCCTCCATTAAATGGGAAAGGTTTTAAGGCAGGTTATGCTCACTGAGGGGTCCCTTAGTGAGCTAGGATTAATTTTGCAGACATTGCCACAGGATGCTTTTGAATTTCAGAATAGACTTAAATCAGGTTAGGATTCTTTCGTCCATCTCCAACCCACATTTCCCTAGAGCACGAAAATGACAAACTGTCTGGATGGAAAATACTGTGCAATAAAATAAGAAAGCATTGAGAAACTTTGAGCATTACTTTATTAACATTTCTGGCATTTATTCAAACTGCATTGTAAGGACTGATTTTTATTAGCTGATTGAGGTGAAGTACCTATACTTTAGAAAATGATTTAAAAATTTAACATTAAAAAATTATGCCATAACTCTGGGGAAGCAGTTTTTTGCTTGGACATAGTTCTGTTGAACTATTTCTAGTTCAACAGAATTTTTATTGAAAAATGACCCTTCTATGGAATTTTAAACTTTTTCTGCATTACAACTCTGCTTTTCTCTAATATTGCAGTTTCATATTACATCTAATCTGGTGTAACAGAAGACTACTGCTGAAAGATGTGGTCCTGCCCTGTTCCCTCTCTTCTCAGAAACAACATGTTGATCACAGAGTGAGTCAATTGAGCTTGGTTATGGAGCTGGGAGAAATGTGTTTGGTGGCACATCACTAAGTGGAATCATTTCAGAGAACTAAGCTATCTGCTCCTTTGTTATATCCATATAAACAAACAGATACAAAACTAAACAGAAATACAGGGTATTGACATTTGACTGTGAACATTTGTTGCCAGCAGAGCAAGTCATCCTATATACAATACAGAGAACTGTGTGGTCTCAAGAGTGGTAATATTATAAGAAGATTTACATCCATGGTTCACAGATAATTTATTTTTGATTGTAATCAGAGGTAATTTACATATAATGACTGTTTGGTTTATTTCAGTCAGTTCCTTTTCAGCATAACTACTCTTACATCTGATTCTGACTTGAGCCTTTAGAAATACAGAACTGAAACTCCTTGGTCATTAAGTGCAATTTCCTGTAGAAGACATTAAATCTTCTGGGAAAGTCACAGCACCATTTGCTCCCTATTCTCTGAACATTACAAGCCCCAAAAGATCCTCAAATATTTGAAGATAGACTTGAGATTTTAAAGAAAAAAGCTCAAACATGATGGTGTGACACAAAAAGGGAGCAGAAGGGAAATACTACTGCCTGTACACTGTCGGGGGCTCTGTAAGGTCTAGCTTATTCAGTATTAAGGACCAGGTGCCCAATTTCAGTGCTTGTTGCAAAGCATCTGGATATGTAAGTGGTGTCTGCTAGTGTCAAAGCTAAATTCATGCATCTAGTTCCATTTGTCCTGGGGGCTCGATCTGGGCTACATGGCCCTCACAATTTTAAGTACCCACAGGTAATATGTGGATGACCTTAGGAAGTTGAATGTGTGTCTACAGAAAGCAACAAATTAAAAACAATTTAAAAAATACAGCCAGAGGTCTTTTTTGTGTCTTACTAAGGGGCAGAGTCTTTCGTGTCTCCAAATCTAATTATTTAGCCTTGAGCATGTGTGAAACAGATAAAAGCAGGCATCTTCCTGACTCTATGCTTGCTTCCCATCTATATATTAGGACTAGTAATAATATTTTTGCTTTCAGAAGTCAGTGTTTCATGAGTGTTAGCCTACTTGTGCTTTTATGGAGGCTGAGATGATACATCGTGATTCCAGGCCAATAGGAGATGTCTGAGATGCTGCTGATCTTTCAACATACTATCTGCTTGGATCACCATAGTGCATTCACTTGTCTGAATGGGGCATGTTTTTTATCTCTAACATATGTGTGATACTACAATAGTCATGATTGTCTGACCAAGCAGAATACTTCTACAAGCATGATGCATGCTTTATGGCCCAAAAGTGAGCTGTTTTCATAACTCCTTTTGTAGTCAAGGTCACTTTTCTTGAGAGAGATTTCAGTGCTGGAAAGTACGATTGACCATACAACTTCCAAGTCTACAAAGAAATTTTTCCCAAGTGATAGAAAAAAATGGTAGGGGATTTTTAATCACTTTATAAGAACGTAGTAGTTGAGTTTTCATGGTTTTGTAGGAACTGCTGAGTTCTTGCTGCTCCCTCCATCTGGGAACAGCTGCTCAGAACAGGGAGGAAGAGAAATATGGTTTTTAGCTTTAAGCAAGAAGGTAGAGTGGCAACTAAAACCAGCTGTAGAATACATGATACTGATACCCATGACTTTTGTATATTAAGCATTCTATACCACTTGGAAACAAGAGACTGTTGGAAAAAAGACAAAAGAGTCTACAGAAAAGCAGAGTCCCCACAGCCACTTTTGCCCTTATATTATCTAGCAGCATTTTGTAGAATCTAGCTAGAAATGTTAACTGTTGTCATTTGATTCCCACCTTTCCCCTACCCTTTTCTGCAACAGAATTCACTGGAAATTATTCTCCGTACATACAAAGCAATGAAATGCTTCTTTATTCGGTCAGCTCGTTTGAGTGAGTAAGGTGGACATGGTGGCAGCATGAAGATAATTTTTGTCAGATGTATCATTTTGTTATTAGCTTAAGCTGAACTGCTGGAAAGAAGTTGTCAACACTAATTGTGTCAGAGGGCATCTTTGCTTTGTGCTAATAAATCTGAGGTCTTAGTAAACAGCACTGATCATTTTGCTGTTTTCTGGGTACTGCTAGTGTATTCATTCAGTGGCAGCTGAGAGTTCTTCACTTCCGCTACCTAGAAAATGTCTCGACTCATTCTGTATTATTCTGTTTATATATTAAAATAATTGTAGGCTAGTATGTCCATACCATGAATAATGTTTATTTTCCTTTTAATTTTTACTTTAAAAATTTCAGCTTCTCCAGCAACCTAGGTCTCTGTTAACAGAAAACACCAAAACAGATTTCCCCATGGTTCCAAAGATTTGTTCACAGATTAGTGGAGATGCATTTAGCAGGGAGTCATTGCTTATCATAGTTATGGGCAGCATAGACATTATCATTCTGTACATAAACTGTACGTTTTCCTTTGTAGTGCATTGAAACATAACACAACTAGTTATTTTCAGGGTTTTTTTTATACAGCCTGACTTCATTAAAAAAAAAAAGTCTTATTGTTTTCGATCCGGTTTGGTCTCTTTTGCGTGATGCAAAGGACACAGTGAAGCAAAAGCACTCAGATGGAAGCGTACAGCGTACAGTGAAAAACCTGGTGCTAAACTTTAAATCTGATCAGGAATATATGTGACCTTAGAAAGTGTCTCATAACATCAGTGAAATTCCATCCAAAGAATGAGTAGTGTATGTGTTCCCTTTTTCAGAATTCCAGCCTGCAGGGGAAATGGACATCATAAGTAAGCAGTTGTTCCCAGAGCATTGAGAGGACTACGGCCTAATCTCCAGTTGGTGCTGAAAAGGCTAATGGCAGGAATCTAATTTCTGTTCATGTCACAGTGAGGGGCTACAGCCACACTCAACTCACAGATATAAGGTAACTCTGAGTGCAAAAGCTGTGGTTCATCAACTTAAGCAGTTTTAAGAGAGCTTTATTGTATTATTTTACATACTCACAGTGGATGGAAAACTGTGATGGGTGTAAAACCAGTCTTAGTTTAAAAATTACCAACCAGTTGTGTTCTGCTTACTATTTTAACCCAAACCATGACGCCTTTTCTAATACTGATCGGCTTGTCTATTCCATTAGGATTATGTTTCTGTCCAGTATTAATCATAACGACAGAATGTACTAAAATAAAAATTTACAAAACTTATTGGAGGTAAGTGTTATGTAAAAGTGACATATGATGGAGTCCTGACCTATGATGGGCTACCTCATCTGAAACTGAAGTTAGGGCTATTTTTGAGCCAATGACTAGACCTGATGTCCCATTGAGGTCCCTTCCAGCCTAAATCATACTGTGGTTCTGTGCTTCAGAGGAGCCTTGGGCTTCTGGGCTTGAGGATTTCAGGCAAAGGGTTTGTAATGGCAAAAGTCACTGATAGGAATCAGAGCACATTGTGTTTGAAATTTATTCTTTTTTTAAAGAAAAATATTTTGGTCAAAGCATGTGATACCAAAATTAACTGGGAACTCGATAGGAAAAATCTGAAAGATTTATTGTGACAGACAACTTGTGGTCCAGTTTCTGCGACTGGAATTCTTTGATGGGCGGACTCCTCCAGCTTGACTTTCTGACATTTCATGGGTTACGTTTTAACGCTTAAAGCCCAGCCAGCCAGGTGCCACCTGTCCTTCCTGCCCGGCCAGCGTAAACCCGCGGGGTGCGGTAACTCCAGCTCTGTGCAGCAGTGAAGCGCCCAGCGCTGCGACCCTGCACCCCAGGGAACGGGTGGGGGAGACACCGGCTGAACCCCGTTATTTGCGGGGAAGGCGGCACCCACCCGCTCCGGGGACGGGGGCGGAGCCCATCCCGCCCAACTGCCTCGGCGTTGCCTGCACAGCCTCTGTGTCCCCCGCGGGGCTGGGGCCGGGCCGGGCTGAGGCGAGGAGGAGCCCCCCAGCCCCGGAGGACCCCCGCCCTCGGGCTTGCGGCGCATGCACAAAGCCGAGGGTCCCTGCGCGGAGCTGCAGCTGCCGACCGGCCGGCAGACCATGGCAGCGGGGCTGGCGATCAGCTCCTGCCTTTTGGTGCTCCTCGCCTGTTTCTCCTGTCTCCAGCTCGCCGGAGGGGCAGCGGGCAGACGAGGCGCAGCGGCCGAGACTTGTGGCGGGAGGGTGAGTGAAGCGGAGCTCGGTTCTCGTGGGGGTCCCATAGTAGAGTCTGCGGGGTCTGTGGGGTGGGAGCCTCCCGGAGTGTGGGATGGAAACCGCCGTCTTCAGCTCGGGACGCCGGCCCAAGCCTCCGCAGCGGGGTTAGTGTGGGGCCGGGAGGGCGGGAAGGGCTGGAGCCGTGCGGGTCCCTCACTGAGCGGGGGTGGGGAGTGACTCAACAGGTCTGGTACCAGCAGCAACCCTGCCTGGAGCCGACCTGAGCTGCGGAGGGGATAAAAGCGATCGCCTGGGCTTTGTTATTTTAATGATTCGAGGCCGGCCTGGGGTCTCGGCTTCTGGCCTGATCATTATACAGAGGATGTAGGAAATTTACGGGAGGGGGAGGGGGCGAGGAAGGTGATAAACGTTTTGTTACTTCTCTTTGCCTTTTGTTCCTGTCTCTGGTCTGTTTGGCTGTCAGGGCTTTCTTGATCCCTTTTCCTTATTCGGTATTTTAAAGCAACTTCTGAGTTGTGTGTTTTGCTTTTTCTTTCTCCTCATGTCTAGTTGCGGGTTTGGTTGGAGCTGGGGATCCAGGAGCGCTGGAGGGAACACAACTGACTTTCATTGCTTTTCTTTTTTGTTAGGCTGTCACTAAGGATTTTCCTGGTCTCAGATCAGGTCCTTTGAGAACGTTGCTGCAACACACAGTTCAGAAGTTGGTAGGACAGTTTAGAAAGGCAAAAGCATGGAAAAGGTGTAAGAGTTTAGAAAAACAAACTTCAAACCTCGATGAAGTTTAAGACCTAAATCTTTGTCTTGGGTGGAACTTTGGAAGGTTTAGACTCCCCTGCTAGGTCTCTTGAACTGAGAATTAGGAATAAAATGTTTTGGCTCAGTTCCCTATGATGTGTTTGAGCAGATACATGCAGCACATTGCCCAGGCTCAGAAGGACAACGTGCGTGTTTCTGTCAGCTTTTCCATCAGCTATTAATTATCACTATTAAAAGTCACAACACTTGATTAGTGTATTTTGACGTTTATAGAAATATATAGATGCAGTCCATAATTAATCTATTTTTGCATACATAATTAATGTAATTATGTGTGTTAAACCTGATTGTGCCACAATATCATCCTACTTGGTCTAGGTGATCCTGCTGTGGCAGGGGGATTGAACTAGATGATCTTTCGAGGTCCCTTCCAATCCCTAATGATTCTATGAGTCTATGATTTTTGATAGTTATTTTGACTGTCTTGTAGATAAGTAAATTTTTCCAATTAGCATAACTCCCCTTCTGCTTGTCTTTTATTGCTCACAACAAATGTAACGTTTTGACTTACTAAATATTTGTATTAGTTTCTGTTTTCAGTATATTTTCATCTTCAAGTTCAGACTTCCCTGGCCAATTTAATAGATAACTTATCAGATTGTTCAGTTACAATTTTCTAGACTGATTTTGTTTCTTGCTTGTGATTGCCTACTTAATGCAGGAAGGGCATCACTTACTAGAGTAATGACTGCAGGATGGTACCTGTTGTCTCAGTTATGTGGTATTTGTCTTGGTCTGCATGTAAGTTTTGAGTAGACTTGACATGCTATTAAATGACTGATGGCCCCTCTAACACATTGTCTGCTCTGGACCAGAGTTGCCTTTGAAGTAGTACCCTGTAGGAAGTAAGGAGACTATTTGCTCTATTAAAATTCCTTGGTATTTCCTCTGTTTAACCACAGGCCACTTCCCCTCTGCCACTCTAAACACTGCAGGGACACTGACTGATTGAAAAGACACAAGCCCTGAAGTAATTGTATCCTATTCAAATAGATACCCTTGTTGCAGGTTGTTTATAAGTAGTGTCTAATTAAGGGCATGAATAAATCTTAACAATCTATGCAGAGAAAGTAAAAATGTCTTAGATTGCATTAAATGAAGCACTTAAATTGAGGGAGTTCTCAATGGTCTAAATAAACAATCTAGAAAATGTCAGTTAACTGTTAATAGTTGTTTAGTCTAAGGAGAAATAAAATGTGGGTAGCTGGGTGTTTGTCTGTACATCTAGGTGCAACCACATGTTGGATATTTTCCTCTGCTAAAACTCAGTGCGTGGTACACTTCCCACTCCTGATGAATTTTTTTTTTTATTGTTTGAGGTTGTTTTTGAAAATCTGCTTTCTATCTGGGTACATTTAAACAAGTGATTCTCATTTTCCTTTCACTACAAAATTAAGTTTTAAGATTCCTCAATATTTTGCACTAGTAGAAGCCGGACTTGATGAGAGTATATTACTGGACTATGGTTAAAAGAATGTGATGAGGAACTACTTGATGTTTTGATTCGTAGCTCCTGAAATTATTCTTAATAGCTAATGTATTCAAAACAAAGGGTTTTTTCTTTACAGTTTCCATTGGAAAATACCTACCTGTGTTAAACACCTTTTCTGGTAATATTTTGGCATTTGTCTTGCAAGCTCAACTTACTGATCCTAGGAGTATTTTCTAGCCTAAGTGACTTAAGAAAATAATTTTAATGAGTCATTTTACATCTGCAACAGGAAAGCAGTTAATATCAGGATAAGTAATGTCAACAGTGGCATGGCTAAGAATTGTGTGTGATTTCAGTTTGTCCAGGGCTTCAGAGTTTGAAGTGACCATGCTAAGGCTAAGATTTCTTCATTGGTGTTTAACAGAAATGTTAATGTATTCCTACACTAGCATTATTTCAGATTGAGGAAATTGTCTTTCTATGGATGTTCATCATGCACGTTCCTTTATCCAGAAAGAAAACTGAGGAAGGTTCTCTTTTAATTTAGAGCAAGAGCGTTCACATGGGGAGCTCTTCAGTCCCTGAATTTATTTCATCTTAAACCAAGCCATGAGATGTACGGAGAAAAGAGGCTTGAGCTCTGATGATGCTTGGAATAAATTTCAGGTGTATTTATTTGGTGTTAAACACATTAGCAACTTTACTTTCAAGTTGTTGTGTAGATTCTAATGGGGCTACACTCATGAGTAATTTTTTTCATATGTTTTAATTTCTCTGAAGTTCCTGGCACTCACCCATGTTCAGTATAAATTTGAAATTTAATGAGACCATATAATGAAATCGAATAAGTAATACTATGTATTAGCAAAGTTGGGTTTTTCCTCCGTTTTATCAGAGAGATGTGTCTTCCTTTTGCTCTGTGAAGCAAAGCTTACCAGACATACCTAGGGTCTCTGTTATGGTGCTTCTCCTCTGAATCTCTCCCTGTGTCATCTTTGCTCTTTATTTAAGGAGTTTTCTATTCCCTTATTCATAGTATTCATAGCAGAGACTATGAAGGTCCCCATTTCCTACTTTGCCGCTGTCACGAGTTCTGCTTTTCTTATTATTCTTTAGGCTCATGCTGCTGTGACCGTAATTTATTTCCTCAAGCATCCCTCCCTACACTCATTCTCACCTACAGCTGGGCCTTTTCTGAGCTAAGTCATCCTGAAATAATTTGCCCATCTAAATTTATGCTTGGGAACTTTATTTAGGAGGAGGAATACTCTGTGAAAAGGAAAGACATAATTTACGAGAGTTTAATTTTTTAATTTCTTATTTTCTGACAGTTAAAAAAATCAAATTTTTGACTTGCAAAATGTTTAAAGATTTTAAAGGCTGCTGTGCAGAAGTGCTACTTGTGGAAATACAAACATGCTTCTGTAATTGAAACTCTCAGTATTAGCATCCAAAAATATACATGTCCTTATATGCTTGTGTGAGATTGGGAAATTCGAGTATGATGCTAATTCGTAAGCTCTTGATTTTAGTTTTCTGCAGCTGAAGTCTCTTGGGACTGTTACAGGTTTGTCTCTGTAGATTATATCTCTTAGTCTAGATGTTGAACTCCAGTCCCTGCTTTGCCCCCAAAATCTGCTTTTGAGTAAGGAGACATGTTATAACTACTGTTTCAGTCTTGTTAATTTAAAATCACAAGACACTTCTTCAACAAATTCTGCTTTAATAGACTATATTTTATAGTCCACTGGTGAAAAGATGTTAAACTGTTGTGATCAGATGATACTAGCTTTTCTGTAGTTAGTAGTTTGGTAATGTTAATATAACATGGATGTTACTTAATTAAAACTGCAACATTTAAAGGGTGTTTAATAAGGACCAGCTGTCTTTTCCAACAGATCAGTCTATAGATGATGAAACAAAGCTTTGATGTGGACTTGCTTGCTTAATTCTCCTCAAAGACTGTGTTGTACCCATAAATTTAGCATGGATTTTTAGTAGCAAACAAGATAGGAGTGTGAAATATTACCAGAGAACTATGATGCTTGAAGACAATTTTTTATTTTTAAAATTGAAATAATTTAAATATTTTTAAAGTATATAGCTTTGGTTTTAGATACTGTTACCTGTATGACAAAGTGCTTTTGAAATACATAATTTCTGGGTTTAAAGAAATGAATTGGTGATTTTTGTGGATTGCAGAAGATGCCTTTTATCAAATGGACCTGCTGGTATAAAAGAAGCAGATGTGATCTTTGAAAGTGAGTCACACTGTCTAGACAACTAGTATGAAGGAATAGAGGAAAGTGTAGTTAAGACTTTTTTTAGCTGGCCGTGTGTATAGGTAAGGGCCTGACTGTTGTTTTTGAAAAAGGCTTGAAGTAACCGGCTTGACAGTGAAAATGCATCTGAGTCTGTATCAGTGTTCGAGTTTTTGTTAAGTCCTCTTAAGGAGAGTAGGTTTAGACTAGGTCTTAGGAAGAAGTTTTTCAGTACAAGGATGAAGAGACTATGGAGCAATTGCCCAGAGAGAGGCTGTGGATGCTGTCCAGGGCCAGGTTGGGTGAGGCCTTGAGCAATCAAGGCTAGTTGAGAGGTGTAGCTGCCCATGGCAAGGAGGTTGGAGTAGATAATCTTTAAGGTCCCTTCCAACCTGAGCCATTCTATGATCATTGTTCTAGTCCTTATGTCACCTCTGTCCACTGTATGGTTAGATTCCAAGAATATAAGGGAAAATATGTGTGCATGTAGAGATTTGTTCTCTCAAAGAATTACTTGATTATTAAAAATAATTACTGCATGTATCAGAGGTTTAGCAAGCATCAGCACATCTTTCAGGAGATACTGTGTTCTTTGGATTTCTGCCTCGCTTGAAAGCTTTTTACAGTGTTAGATCACTATTGGCTTTGAAGAATTGTTCCAGACATTGTTTTATTATTATTTTTGCTGATAATGGCATAGACGTCTCATGGGTATGCAAGAACACTGCCCCTTGGTACTCTTCTTGTGACATCATTCAGTTAGTAAGGGGATAGCAAAAGGAAAGAAATTACTTGGCTACAAAGGGTTGCATCCTCATGTTGGTATCCTGCTCAATGGTTGTCTGCTTTTTTCCTCATCACTTGGCTGTTGATGATGATGTTTAACACGTTTAAAGCTCAAAATGCTCAGTCAGGTCTGTGAAGGACACATTAAATGGCTGGTATTTTGCTGCTTAAGCCCCCTCAGTTCCTTGTTAGGCTCTTTAGGTGGTAGGTGATGAATGTCTTCAAACAGGAGGATGAATTACTTTTATTGACTTACAAAAGTAGTTGTCTCATCCTGCCAGAGCTATCTAGTTTGTTAAACTTCATCCATCAACCTGATTTAAACCTAGATGAGTTTTTTAATCTTTAATGACCAGGTTAAAAAGATTAAGTATGAAATCCTATTCTTACTGTGTTATCAATAATTAGAGCTGAAATCATGGCTAGCAATGCCTATTGAATAGTTTTGTGTAGAGATGAAATAAGGACTACAGCAGGGTGAAATATCAACCGGCAGGTGCATGAGATGTTGAACATAAGGTTTAAGGATGTTTTTATTTTACGTGACCAAAGAGTCCTTGCTCTGTTATTTCACTGGTAAGACACTGTGCCTCTGAGTAGCCATCACCTTTAGGGAGAAGGCCATGTACTTTTGCAGCAGGTAGGAAGAAAAAGACTGATGTCTCTCCTGCTGCATGAAAACCACATAGATGCTGGCTATAAAGCAAGTGAGCAGCGCTTAGAATAAAGTGTGAAAATCTATCAGTAGTACATGAATGACTAATGAACTTATGAATGATGACATAGCAATCTATTAAATGTGTGTTATGGTCTTTCTTCATGTTGCCTCTTAAGTTTAAAGCTGTAGGTGCCAGAACACCCTTGATTTTTCTTAATTCTATGGATCTAGCCCTAGGCAATTACAAAGCAAGTGCTGCTCATTCTTATGTGCAGCAGATAAATGTGAGAGATCATTTTGTCCTAGGAGATTTCATGCTAGATCAGGTACCATATTTCTTCTTGCAGATCTGGAAGCATAAACCCTGAAATTTATGTTCTGGTTAATTCAACAGAATTAGAGTTGTGTGTCCATGACTGATGTGAATCAAATTTGTACTACTTGGTGAGCTGACATGGTTATGTCTGTGCTGACAGATGCAATTCTTGGCAGCATGGAATCTGCAAGCCAACACTCTTTGAGAAGGTACCTGGCATTTTCCTTTACCAACACTGTGCAGAGCAAAACCTGTCACAGAAATGCAGAGGTCATTTGTAATGTTTTTAAGGGCAATGCTGTTGAAATACATTTTTTGGTTTTGTGTAGCCTTTGTATTCTGATGATCTAACATTGAAAGGACAAGTTCCATTTGTGTGGGAGCCCAGGGCTGATGGGGCAAACGAAGACCTTGCAGAGTTCAAAGGGTTTCAACTAAATATGTGTATCAGGTCATAATTTGCTAAAAACAGTGGGTATTAACTCTACCATGAGACAACTTGGGTTGAAGTCTTGAGGCTGTTCTGTGGAGGAACTGCTGTGGAGTTCTGCTTGGAACTGCTGGTTCAACAAAGATTTCAAATGAATTGATTTATGCCAATCTGTCTGTGTGGTTCTCTTAGCTCACAAAGTTGTGTGTAATAATTCCTACACACATGGTAATATGGCAGTGTGGATTTTCTTCATGGTTGGTGGGCAAACTGGGATTTCAATTTCTGACCTTCCTTGTGTTCTTCACTCTTACATCAGTGGGAGGGACTAGATATTTCTGGTGTTAGTTCTGACTACATTCAAATCCAACCAAGCAATCAATGACTTCTCTGACTTTTTTTGTACACGGCTGTGGGAAAATTCCTGGTTGGCTGGCTATGAATTCATGAAAATCCTTAGAATGCTTCACTAATGATAGCTCCTGTGGCTTTAAAAATGCTATTCCCTTTTTTAATTTGTGGGGGGTCACAGAGGTTTACAGAAACTAAGAAAAGAAAACATCTGGTTGTGCTCTGCTGATGACTGCTTCTGTGAAGAA
This sequence comes from Phoeniculus purpureus, assembly GCA_028565055.1. Lineage (NCBI taxonomy): Eukaryota > Metazoa > Chordata > Aves > Bucerotiformes > Phoeniculidae > Phoeniculus > Phoeniculus purpureus. Next base: position 6,161,704 of record JAOXOE010000745.1, on the reverse strand, counting down.
AAGTTATGGCATCTCCACAGCATCAAACACATTCAAGGTGATTCTTTCTAAGAACTCTTTGGAAGACTACTTCTCGCTCAAACTGTGTTTTCTAATTAATTTTGCTTTGTATTTTTCAAATGGAGGATTTTTGTCCTCCATGGGAATCACAAACTGATTGTCACTTAAAATGCACCCTACCTTTATACGACAAACTTGAGTTTTGTATTTAAAACATAAACCTATTTAGTATGTTTCTACCATTACTCTTTAATACTGTACAAGTACACAATTAAAACAAGTTTTTGGGTTACGTTTTGGATTTCATGAAAGGAATTTCTTTGTATGTTAGCATATCCATAGTGAAGTTCAGTTTTGTCTAGCTGCATATGAAGTTCCAAAGGGAAAAAATAACCTTTTCATAATGTTAGTTCTACGAGCTGAAAGAGAATTCTTTCTTCTTTTTTTGTTTTGTAAATAATACAGTAATATCCCTTATGTAACACGTTCGGGTGCATCTCATCAGCACAGGACAGTGCTGCAGCTGGCAGGACTAACTCATAAGCCAGTGCCCAAAACAGGACAGTTGTGTTAGTGGGGCTGTGGACCTGTGTTGGTGACCCAAAACAGCATGGCATCTTCTGCTGCTTAGGCTTTCTTGATTGTTGCTGTCATCAATCTCAGTGTTGTGTAGGTGTGTCCTGGAACAACCCACACAGTGTGTTGGCATAGATTAGGTAGTGCATGTAATGTTATGTCTTGGTTTATCACATTCTAATAACTTCCTTTACAAGCAGGCCCTCAGGGATAGGTTTTGTTTTTTCAGATGTACCAGAGTAACTTTGGGTAAAGCTGCCAGACAATGAAGAATTCCATTTCTTTCCCTGTCTGAGCTATTCAGGTGCCAGTCTCTATCTTGTCTCAAAGGTGGCACGCACTGCTTTATGTTTGTCCAATTTCTGTGAGGATTGGTGTTATACCCCTGTCTGGGCTTGCTCCTAATTGTAGGCAGTAGTAGCAAAATTGGGATGGAAGTTGGAACTGGCAAGATGTGCAGTTTACTTTCAGCATAAAGACTGCTCTGTCTAGATGAACTTTACATATGTTGTGAGAGGGGAGTATTGCAGAAGTACAAACCTTTTAATCAATGTTTTCAAGCTTGTGTTGGGCCAACTCTGGACATTTTAGAGATATGGCGTATAAATGGGTGATCTAAGCTTCACTCTTAAGTGTGAGCAGATCCTTATAATACTGGAGTGGGATTCTGAAAAAGAATGGAATGCCCTAACTCCTAGTAACTGTCAATGAGATTTGTTCTCTTTTATGGTTCAGGGTGTAGTTACGTTTTAGATTGACTCAGCAGTGGAGCTGGTTAGTGGAACTTTCATTCCCATCTGCTTCCTTTCAGTTCAGTGGTGCTGTTTATTCTTTCCTCCCAACCTCTTTCAGTGCACCTCTCTGTGAGCTGCACTGTAAATCACATAATGAAACAGTTTGAATTGAATGTATCTTTTCTTTTTCTCTTTTCTCCTTTCTCCACTGGGTAATTTTAACGACATGGGTAAAACGAGTTATGTTAAGTGTATGTGCAGAAGTGGTGAACTGCAGTATTAAGGAAGAGTCAAGAACTGGACAGGGGAGTCAGGAAATCCCTAACCTAATTTTGTGATTTAAGTCAGTGTTACTTGTAACTGTTCAGATACTTCTAAAATTCCCACCTTTGAGGTATGTTCATTTAGATAGTTTGCTCAAGGTATCTCATCAAAAGGTTGAGCAATCATGAAACCTTACAGTCTAAATTACACAAGAGTTTTCATGTGAACCATTTTTAAAATGAAATTTTCACAAGCAAGAAGATGATAATGTTTCAAAAATCACTTAAGCATCTGTTGAAATGCAGCCAACTCTGTGGTGAAATAGAGAGTACATGGTAACACTATACAACCCTTCCTGTCAGGAAATGAAGAGTAGTGTATTCATTTGTACCCCAAGGGGGAGACCTCACTATAGAGCCTATAGTTTGTGGTAATCTGCCCAAATCCCATTCACTAAAATTACACAATTACCCATTTGGTCTTAAATAATGCTATTTCTTATCTTGCTCTGAAGACAGTATCTGCTATTAGTACAGTATCTGGGAACAAATTTGTGTGGAGTACAGTTAAGGATTGTTCCCCATTATAAAGAGCTTTGATTTGTATTTACTGCATCGGAATTTTGTCAGAGTCCTCCTGAGGCTGGTGTATTAATGGCTCCAAAAGAAAGGACTTAGATTTATTGTCTGATGTCTTTCTTATAAAAGAGATCGTAATGTTTTGCATTTTCTGTTGTGTAATACAAAATATTTAACCTAGATATTTTTCAAAGAATCAGTAACATGATTTATTCCAAAATAGTTAACATCTTTGCTGTATTGTTGACGTTGTTTCCAGTGAACTACATTGGTGATGTTACTTAATTATCTTGACTGTAGTTTACTGCCTTCCAACAGGAGAAATAGGTTAAGCACACAACAAAAAAAAGTTAAGAATCAAAAAGACAAAACAAACACCTAACTGCCTGACCCATAACAGGTGAAAAGTTAGTTATTATTCCATGCTTTTTCAGAACATCAGTTGAAACAAAACCTTTATCTTTTATTCATTTGTTAGGAATAATGTGAGTTGGGATAACTTAGGTTTCTCTAAATAGTTGCATTTGCAAGAGTAATTCACTAATCATGCCATTCAGTTCTGGGGTTTTTCAATAAGGACCACTAGCTGTGACATGTCATGCAGAGATTCGAAAATGGGACATTCAGCTCACTAAAGAATGGACTACAAGGACAGAACTTACCTTTTATTACATTCTGGCAGTAAGTGTAGGAATCAAAGCCACAAAATAAGTGAAAGAGTAGTGCCTGGTATCATCTAACAATGTTGACAGATATGGATGACTATTTTTCAGTGTAGCCACACACTTGTTGTGTGTGTGTGTATACCAAACATTTATATATGTGTTTTAGTTATTGTTTATTCTGTTTAGCTGGGGCAGTTAGCAATTCATAAGTTCCCATAGCTGATTTGTATGCTTGTATGTGGAAGTTTGATTTGTAGTTACAGGTATGATTTACTCCCTCTGCTCCCAGTTTGCTTTGGTTTTGTTGCAACAGAAAAAAAATCTTTCGCTGTTTATATTTTACAATCACTTCTCCAAATAAGGAGAACCTCATGGGGTTCAACAAGACCAAGTGTATTTAACTGTTTAAGGTCTTAAAACGTATGTTGCAGTTTGGGTTTTCTAAATAAGGTGATGAAGGAAGCTTGTTCATGGTTTTGTTAAAAGGAGTTGTTTCCTACAGAAGAAAAGTTGTTAGTGTCCATGGTTCTGGGCAAATAAGAGGTTAAAAAAATATTGTAAATCCTTTTCCAAGTGTTTTTAAATTCAGAATAATTTTTTTAATAATTTCATCAAAGTCACATAACCTGTGGCTCTGTTTTTGTTACACAAGCTGAAGGTCTGTGGATAACATTACATTTTTTCAGCATGAAACTGAACACTTCAAATCCCTAAAGCAGTCTCGAATTTATGGTTAATAAAAGAATTTATTGTACTGGATGTCATCTGTTATAACATTCTGAGAACAGAAACTGGCAGTGAGTGGACAGGAAATATTTCCATTTCGAATTGCTTCAATCTTATGGTCCAGGGCGAAAGTGTCTGATTTCACAAAAATCACTGTGGATATCTATGTGATAGAAGTATTTTGTTTAAGAAAAGATTTCCCAATATTTATTTTTGCTTTATAGCATTTAGGTAAAGATGCTACTTAGATACTTTCTGTATTTCAGTATTGATTCTTTAATCATTTCAAGGCAGAAGGAATAGTAATAATGTGTTTTCAGGTGCATATAAGTGCCAAGTAAACAACAGTTCAATGGGTTACTGCATGGTGGCCAAACTACATCAAAATCTGACCTTTGTATTTGTGATTGGTTAGTTTGTTAAGAGTATGAACTCCTAAGTGCTGATAGGGTCTTCCAGCCTAATGGAGGAAACTTCAGGCAGTCAGACCAATGTTTCTGTGTATTTTTGTGTTAAATAGTATTCAGACAGCTCTACCTTTTTCTCTTCAGCATTTATTAACATCCTGAAAAACCTACTTTTTAATTTTCATTGATGTGTGGTTGTGAAAGTTTAGAACCCATATGGTGTATTTTCTTCAGTAGAGGTAGAAATGTTTGGGTTTTCTTAATTTTCAGATGCCATAAGACTGACTAAAATTCATTTACTAGAAGATGGATGTGAATTTAACTTTTTTCAGGAAAACTATGTGAGCAGAGCATATGAAAACTACTGTATAGTGGTCATGTGAACACTAAATCTGATTGATTGTTTTAATTTGGGTCCTTTTTCTTTCAACTACTTAATTATACTTTATGCTTTGACTTAGTGAGAGGTGGAAGGTAAAAGGAATTCATGGTAGTGTTCACAGACAATACAAGTTAGTATGATTGGTCTCCCTCTGGGAGTATGTATACCTTGATGTGACTAGAGTGTATTTGTCAATGGAGAAATCAGTTCTGAAGCTTTTTATTCATAGTTTTACAGAAAATGCTAAGCAGTGAAATTGGTGTCTCTGATGCCATGGACGATCTCGGATGATCATAAATGTAGGCAGATGATATAGGGGACAGATAATACTTGCTGTATTTGCTGTATTGGTTTCACAGAATCACAGAATTATTGAGGCTAGAAAAGACCTCTGAGGTCATCAGCTTCAGCTGGTGACCTCATATCATCACATCAGCTAGACCATGGCATTTCTGTCCAGTCAAGGTAAAAGTGTTACACAAAGCTGTTTACTAAAGAATCATGAGAAAAGTTAATGTACTCTGTCCAAACATAAAAACCAAACAGATGACTGTTTTACCTGACATAATGCCCTGTTTCTGCTAGGTTGTACTTCAGTGTCTTAAACATCAATTTGTAGAAAGCCCAATGTGTTGTCACTGTAAATGGAGCCTTTGTTCATCTTCAAACTTTTTTGATATTAACTTTCTAAGGTTTTGAATTTTTTGTCCTAAGCCTCAGTAGATTAGAATTTAGGTTTTAAATCATTCTTGTCAAATTTGTTTCAGCACTTATTACCACTTACTCTGATTATACTGTTATAACAAGTTAACCTCACACCTCATTACTGATCAAAACGACTCAAGCAAATAATCCACGAATTCTAATGTGGAAAACTGTGAGCCTTTTTTTTTTATAGTCGAGCCTTAGCTTCTGTATATCCACTCTCCTTTAAGTAACTTATTTAGCCGTACAGGGTTTTTTCTGTTATGCCTTCCTGCAAAGCCTTAATAAGGTCAAGATTTATTATCTGGATTGTTTGGATAAGTTTTAATTTCTGAGCTACAGACTTGAAAAAATAATTCATTAAATCTGTATGTAAATACAAAGCACTCCACTTCCAAAGAGAAAAAGTTTAAACTATGGATTTGCTGTAGAAGTTGTTAATTGCTTGAACATCACCAAAAGACATGAACTGAAATCTGCATCTTGTTATGCACAGTGTAAATGGAAATCCTCACTCTGAGTGCTTAGCTATCTGAAATTATTTCATAGGCAACTCGAGAAAATTAAGTTCTGTTATGCTGTTTTACAGGTGAGGGGCTAAGGCACAAAAGGTATTGAGTGACTTTCTCAGACCTGTCAATATATAGAGTGTGGGTAAAGTGGGAAATTTCCTCAGTCTGTGACCAGGGAGAAATCACAAAGTTACTCTTCTGCTCAAAATACTGCAAGATTGAGAATCTTTTATCAGTCTTAAGGCTTTAGGATTGTCACTGTTGTTCTATGTGTATGAGTAACACCACAGAAACATGCTGGTCTGAGTGAACACTACAAAGTACGCCATGGTGATAATCAGTTGCAGCCTCTTTCCTACTGGCATCTAGCCCAGCTTGACCTTTGAGGTGTTACCACAACAGAAACACTGTGTAAGAAAATACCTGTACTGAATTTTTTTGAACAGCTTATGTGTTTGATACGGTATTTTAACATACTTGATTGATGCCTTATTTTAATTTCTGGAAATTTTAGTGAGGTAAGTGAAATTACATTTTAGGATACCCTCTCCTTGGGTTCCTTCCATTTATAAGGACTTAGTGTGGAATGAGTCTGGTGCTGCTTCTGTGGAAACCAGAGGAATTCCTTGAGAGCAGCATAGCAATGGTATTTTTCCTGAGGCTAAATGCACTTTGTACCATTCCTGCATCTTGTCAGAGTAGGGCATGAGAGAGTAGACCCATATGCCAAGTCTGCATTTGTGCATCAGGCATTTGATTTTAGGGTTACTGTTGTTTTTCTGAAAGTGTTATTTGCTGTTAATGAGAGGATGGAAATTAATCACTTGAAAGAAAGCTGCTTTGACTGAAAGATCTTATCAAGAAATATTATTTGCTGTAGGTGTAGGGTCTTTTTAATTAGATAAACCACTTTTCACCTTTAAGGTTTAGAATTAAACAGTAGTTAAGCAAATGGCACCAATGAAGTAATTTGAAGCCTAGTCAGGTTGTGATACAGGTTGTGTCAGTGTTTTAACTGATAACGTATTTCATCCCAATTAGTGTGTTAATTAGTTTGAAAATGGCTATGAACTAGCCATATAGTGTGCAGATACGTGTAACCTTTGCTTTGGTCCACCTTCAAAAGCACTTAACACAAAATACTGGGGAACAACACATCTTTAAGGGATGTTCTACTTGTTTCAGTGTATTTAGAGTGTGACATCCATAGTCTAGAGGGTGTGAGTCTTACTACTGGAAAATGAGTGCAGTCAAAATGGAGTGTCAATAAGATTTTAAACATTAAATCTCTATTTTAAAAAAAATGGTTTTAGATCCCCTTTTTTGGCAGTGGAAAACCTCATGGAGCTTACTAGTACTTAATGCCTAAAGAGTTTGCCACTACAGATATACTTAACACACACACATTTCTTTGAGATTTTCCAGCGGTAAGATTTAGCTGTGCTCGCCGCTTTTTCAAATTCAATTACTGAAGAGAGGTGGGTACGCAGGAGTATTTGAATGTGTTCTGTCTTTTCTTAATCCTTTTTTTTAATTGTGAAAAGCCTCAACAATCTTGATGGCAGAAGCTGTTTGGTGTAAAGAGATGAGTGACTAGCACAGTTAGGTACTGGATACAGGGATTTGTAGAATGCAAACATTAAAACTCTAGGAGAGTTGTCGACCTTGATGATCAGGTGAATTCTGAGGTAAACTTTATTCAAGACTGGTGGCTCTTTGAAACATTGTCGAGAATATCTCCTCAGATAGCTGTATTTTAGATGATTTTATTGTTTTGTGTTCAAATTCCTGACTGATTATCGTTTGGTAGAGCTTTTCCTACTTAAATGACTCTAGGTTGGAAGCTCCACTTTGCTTGCAGAGAGTGGCCAGTATAATTGGAGTATTTGACTAGTATTTCTGCCAAGCATCCTTCTGGTGGACCAGAAGTGTTTTTGCGGCAGTGTCTATATGTCTGACACACTGCAAGTGGAGTTTTTTTGGCTGCAGATATGATGGCTTTACTCCATAGAGGGTAACCAAGAACGTATATTTCCCTGGCAGCTGAAGCTTTAAGTCTGCAGCCACATCTGCCTGTGTCTCTGAAGTTCAACCATGTGGATCATCAGTACACAGTAAGCACGGACCTTTTAATCCTTACTGCTGATTCTGTTACTGCTTAAGCTGGGGGAGTAATTTTCATCTTCTCTGTGGACCAGAACTAGATCGAAGCTCTAAGAAGTAATTTATTTGCTAGAAGTGCAAAGCTTAGCGGTAAGAGTCGCTGCATCCTGGTGTTGGGGAGGTGGGAATTACAGTTCATCATGGTGAAGGAACTAAAGCCCAAAGCTTTAAACCAGTAGAAGGAAGGATAGCAAAACTGAGACTTGCTTCTGCCTCTGCAGGAAGCCAGCATGTGTGGCTTGTCCATTAACTTTGTGAAAGGAAGAAAGGAAGGAGGAATACTTGATTGTTTCCTAGGGGCAGATTATAGGGAAAGGTAATTTCCTTTATTAGCATAGTTGATGTCTGAGAACTTGCACTTCTAGCCAGAAAGTATTTTTAGTAATTGTGTTTGACATAATAGTTGCTCTATTTTTACTGTCTTGGGGTTTTTCCCCCCACCTCCAGATAAAAAAAGTCTGATACAGTTATTACGCCAGTCTGTTCTGAAATTACAGCATTCTACCCCTCACCTTTGATGAGAGGATTGTATAATAAGGCTATATATGGAATGAAAGAGGCACTTGTTATGTTATTCTTCTTATGTCCCTCATTATTGAGAACTTCATGTCAGTAGTACCTTTGTGTTGCTAGTATCTACTGATTTTTTTCACTTTTCAAGTCCTCATTGCCTGAGCCTTTTAAAGTATGTGGCTTAAAAGGATAGTAACTTTGGAAGGTTTCTTGTATAATTTTAAAGAAAGCTTTTTTTCACTTTATATCATGCAAAAACAAGTTTCATGTGAGATAATAAAAATCCACTGGAGGGAATGGTAAAAGATTCTTTAAAGCTGGAACACGAGACTTTGGCAAGTAAATAATTGATTGTTCCTGGAATTGAACCATACTGCTTGCAAATTCCCAGTTTTAAAATCTTATGGATGAGTACAGTTGTGTGTTTCTAAATCCCTAAGAATATGTTTTTATGTCCAAAATAATTGCATTACTTCAAAGGGAAGGTTTAAGATGGAACAGTCCCAAATCCTATCTACTTTTAACATTTTATGAGTCTGTGGCACTCTAATCAGTAAAGTGGAGTAATTGCTAATTGCCTTGCCTCCATATCCTCTAGAACCAAAATTTCAGTCCTAAAATCTCAGTGTGCATTAATTTACTATGTGCCTGCATCTTTTATTCATGTGAGAATTAAGTTTCTAAGAATTTATATTTCATATTTTCCAACTGCAAAGGCCTTAAAGAATTTCAGAGTTTCTCTCTCAAATAATACAGGGGAAGAATTAAGACTGGGGGAAGACAGTATTTGAATAGAACAAAACAAAATAAATGGCCAGATTTTTCACATTCCAGCCTTTATGTGATGTTCTGCTTTCAAGGTTTCCTTGCAAGCAGCTGTTCTTATCATTTTCAAAACTCACTCTGTACTGCAGATGGGGTATGTCCAGTCTGCTTGTTCTGCCTTTGTTTGCCATGAAAGTCTCCAACAATGCAGTTAACTTAAGATGAGAAAATTTATATACAACACTTGTAATAAAGCAGTTAATGCACATTTGATGGTAGTTTCCTCAGAATTGTTCAAGAAGTTTTGTGTGCCCTTCGGCATTAGATTGAGAATTACAATTTTGAATTATCTTATGGCTGACGCTTAAAACTGGACCTACCAAGTTAATCCTGGTTGCTTTTGCAAATTGTGTTTCTTTGGATAAAATCTGGGATCAAACCAAGAAGTTTCCAGTTTAAAAGGTAGGAATCTGGCAGCAGAACATTGTTAGTGAACTGTTTATGATTTTGGAAGTTTTCTTTAGCTGTTCTCCATGTGCCACTGCGTATGTTCAGCCTTAAAGGAAAAAGCTCTGGTTTTCGATCTGACTGGCTTGGAAATATTTACTGACATAGATGAAGCACCAAGCCTGAATGTGTGTGAAATCCTGAAGGGTACACTTTGTAGCTCTGAAGTATTGCTGTGTTTTTTTTTCCCCTTTTTCCTTGATGTGATCTCCTCTGAAAGCTACATAATTTGTTAATGTGGTAAGCTAAATGCAAGGATGTACACAGGTGCATATATAATGTGCATATTAACATAAATAAACATAGTCATTGTTCTCTCACGCTTCAGTCACCTCTTGATACCTCTTGATTGTTTTCTAAATCTCTTGGAACATTTTTGGGAGAGAAAGATTATGTTCTACTTATGGCTCTAAACAGTTGTACATAAAGCAGATGGTCAATTAAAAGAATGACTGCATTGTTTAATTGTTTACTAAACAGCTTAGTCTGGTAGTGCTGGGGCATAAACTAAAATTTAGTGAGTATGCAGCTGTTCTTCCAAGTGTTGAGGGATCTCTAGGCTTATTGATATTGTGGGTAATTCCCCACCATAAGAAGGAATAAACTGTTTAATGTCAGAGGAATAATCTACTAACCTGCTAATTCTGTAGTATGCGGTGTCGTGAGTTAAGCAGTAAGCTTGCATAACAGACTTAATTAATTTATCTTCCTCAATACTTAATGTATTGGTCAGTTTTAGCACAAGTCAGGCTCAGGCTAATTTATCCTGGGTTCTTCTAAACACAACTTTTCCATTTGCTCTTGCCTTCCTTCCCAGTCAGTCACCATTCATGCACCTGTTTTGGCATTGCTTTTTGTTCCCCTCCCCTTCCCAAACACCTCATCTTTTCTCCCAGCTCTCCTGCCAGGGGTCACATCCCACAGTTAAGGGAATGTGGGTTTAACTACAGACTTCTTGGCTTGTGTCCAAATACTCTCAGACGAGCGCATTTCAATGAAGTTTATGGGAAAAGTGCATTGTTGGAAGTATGTTTCATGTGGATTTTTTTTTGGTGGGCTTTCATTTTTTGCTTTTAGAAGGCTTTTAATTTACCAAATAACTTTTTCCAGCTTTGTTTTGTGAATAAGTGTGACAGGTAAAACTATAGAAAACTTCTTGGGCAAACTCACAAACTGTGTGAGAGAAGTAAGAGCTGGTACCTCTTTCTGACCTGCTTTGCTGGATTGAATTCCTGGACTTGGCTCAGAGATGGAAGATTTTCACAGTAGGTGGCAAACAGCATAGATTAAACTTCTGTTGTTGTTAAATTGTGCCTGTAAGAACTGTCCTTTCAAGAAAACCAGTTGACACACACTCAGTCAACAGCTGCATGGAGCCCCACTGCACACTGAGGAGTAATGTTGAAAATACCTTTCATAGTATTCCTTTCTTACAGTGAATTCTCACCTCTATCAGACTGACTAATGTATAAGATACCCTTCCACACTGCTGCCTTTGACAGAAAATAGAATAGCCCAGAATGACGTAAAATGAAAAGGCATTTCAACTTTTTTTTTAAGTTAGGATACACTGTGCTTCACTAGTGATCTTCATATTTCACCCTAAAAACCCTAAAAGAACCCCATGAAGCTGGCATGTGAGTATACATGTGTTGGTCTGAGGACTACCTCACCCACTGACAGGATTGAAGTGAGCAGCTGTTGAATCCAATATCCTTTTGTGATAGGAGGAACTTGAGAAAACCATATCTAGTTGAAAGGGCAGAAGAATTTGTTCAGAGTAAACGTAATTACCTATGTGAGAAGTCAACCATGAAACCATGCATAATGTAATGAATCGGTTTTAAAAAAAAGGTATTTAAGGATCCCAAAAGGGCAAGATAATTCTTACACAAATGAAGTACGAGTTCTTTATGTCCCATTTCGGAATACAAGTATTACATGTTACTCTTAAAAGAGACTTCAATTCCCACAGGGAAAGTGCCTTTTTTGTTGTTGTTTTAACTGGATTATAACTCACCATGTCTGGGCCAGCTGGTTTTGCATTCTTTGCTCTTAGAGATTTTTGGCTGTTGGTTAATATGTTTTCTAAAAAGGTGAGAATGGATGCTTCGTAACAATTGTTCAAGTCACAGGGCTTAAACTGGGATAAATGGGTGTATTCTGGGAGGTGTAGAATGAGTATGCTAAATGTAAGTGTGCCTGACTGTTTTAAAGAAATTAAGGTGTATTGTGCCTGCGTTAGGTCACCAGGCATCTACCTACTCCTGGAAGGCTGAGCTGCACTGGGACAGTCAAGGCATGAAGTACGTTCATATGAAACAAGGATCAGGCAACCTAATATAAATAATGTGCTGACACCTGGACATGGACCATTGAGTCTTCACAAGTAATAGGGAAGAAAATTTTGGATCCTTGTCCTTGACAAGGATGGGTTAGGGAAGAACCAGCTCACCAGCTTGTATAACAAGAGGATAATGTTGTTAGCCCAGCAGGGGTTGGATGGGTTGTGAAATTCCTTCACATGCTCAAAAGTGATGTTTTTTCCCCCCCACCAATGTTGATAATGAAGTAAATGAAGCTTATAATGAAGTATAATGGAGTTTATAATGGAGTAAAACAACACTTTATGTTTCGTATCTCAGGCCAAATTCAAGGTGCTGTGCTGTGAAGAGTCACTCAACTCTTCTGCAGCTGAACTTGTGTGTAGTGACTCTAAAGATGAAGCCATGAAACAGTAAATAACTCACAACACACAACCAACCCAAATCTGGTAATTCTTGTAGATAATGGTGGTGTTTACTTAAAGGGCAATGCAACTTCCCTTAAGTTTCAAAGAAGTTAGTAAGAACCTAGGCCTCTGTTTCAAATATGAAATAGGCACTGAGAAACCTATTCAATTACTTGAATTCACTTTTGTTGTTCCAGTGTGACTGAGATGTTTCTAAAAATGTTATTCACATAACATTTTTAGAATGAGTGCAATGCAGGAAATTATAGATAAAAGCAATTCTGATCAAAATGTATGTTTGGAATTGCAGGTTACACCAAGAATATAGTAATAACAGTAAAAACCCGTCTACACAGGCTTTAGAATTCGTTTTGCAGCCAGTGAAGTACACGCGAGTTGTATAGCAAATATTAGGATGTATTTTGTTATGTTCTCTTGGAAGCAAACCAAAGTGCAGGCATACGAATAGTGCCGATAATGAAACTTTCTACCAATGACTGAAGAAATAGGAAATACTTGAACTTGGTTGAAAGCATCAAGAAGGCTTTAAAATGCAAAGAGCGGATACCAATAAAGCTTTTAGTTTATTGAGCAGTGGGTATGGGAAACATTGGTTCTTCTTGATGTTAGAGTTCAAAAACAGTTGTCTCCTCAGTTTGCCTCGTGGGAGCATGAAATTAGGACCGTGTGTGCATTGATTAACAACATATGAAAGATGAATTAGGGGTACTGTTGTGGTCTGGTGCACAAGGCAATGCTTGAGGGGTAGTGATTTCCTATCTCCTTTTCCAGATCTCTGTAATTAGTGTTAGCATCTGTGTGTTTCCTGTCATTGATGCTTAAGCGGCTCTCTGACACTGTCAGTGCCGTGCACATGCGTGCATTACTGAATGAAAGAATTCAGTTTGCTCAGCAGACGTATCTGTGGGACAATTCTGAAAACATCAGTGCTGTCTCTGGTGGGAATTCTCAAATACAAAAAATAGGTGGTTACTTTCAAATATGGAACAGTGTATGTTCTGTGCTCAAAAGAAGAGGAAAAAGTTGAACAACAAAAAAATTGGGCAAATGCCTTTCTTTCTGTTGTATTTAATTTATTACTGTCGTGGCAGGCGGTAGTTACATTTAACTTTCCTTGAAGACACAACTTGTTCCTGTGGCTTTGTGAAAGCGTAGTCCTAACTTTGTTCCTCTCCGGCTTAGTAATGTGTAGAAAGAGTTGCCATAAATGCATTTGATTACGAAGTTGTTGTTATCATAAATGAAAGGTTAGTGTTAGAAAAGTAGAATAAAAAAAAGAGTTTAACTTCATGTCTTTAACTCTTACTAATTATTGTGCTCTTTAATGTTGAAAGGTGACGATTTAAGTAAAATAAAATATTTGCACATACCCTGAACCTCCAAAGCAGTTAGTAATTCTTTGGGAGATGATGTGTGTTAGTAATACTCAGAATAGTGCCGATTTAAGATATCGTAGGATCTTAACCTTAACTGCCCAAGTGTTTAATGTCAGTGGAAGAACAGATCCGACATTGATCTCTGTGAATTGAGGTGGTAGGTATGTGATTGGAAACGGTCTGGCTTGCTTGTCCAATACAGGCATAGCATTTTGATCTTAGTGTATCTTGTTTTCTGTGGATTTCTGTGCTTTGAGCTGAGATCATGTGAGATTCAATGTTATGGTAACACTGTCACATGTATCCCACCCCTGCCACTTTCTGACAAACAAGATTATGTGTAATTTACTTTGTGTGTATTTCAACTTTGTGTTACCTGTTTTAAGTCCAGTGGTCTATAGCTCTTCATTTTCTTTTTCCTTCTCAATCAGTGGGTTTAGAAGTATGTGGACCAAAGGGTTTTATAGAGAGAGCTCCAGGCAGTAGAGACTTACTGTCTAGTAAAGTTCAGAATAAAATAAAAGCTGCATGTAAATTCAACAAGTGTTAGTGGTTAATTAACTAACCACGCAGAGCCCTAAGGTTGTAGCATTAGTATTAATAGAGTAAGATGCTCTGAACAAGCTAACTTAGCTCTAAGGCATTTAAATAGCACAATTACTTTTATGGCTTCAATACAAGGGATTGTTTCCTCAAAGAATGTATTTCTAAACTCACAGCCATAAGTACTCGGAGGATTAATACCAAAGTTAAGCACAATCACATTGTCTGACTAGCTTACATGTTTTTGTTTGTGTGACACTTAAATAGTTCAGTGCTGTAAGACATCCCTAATTACATCCCAGGTTACAGCAGCCTTTTTTTGCATCTTTCATACACCTGGGAGCAGAGATTTACAACCACGTGCTGCTCAAGTTCAGCAGAGTTTGGCTTATGTAATTTACTTTTTGCATCTACTTTGTTAATGACTGTGGTAATAATGATTTATACTTCTACTGCGTTTTGTGGTGTCACCATAATTCCAGTAGAAGTGCAATTAAAAGTGCAGCATTGCTGTTATTTTTTTTTTTTTTTAAAGTTTAGGATATAAAAGAATTAAAGTAATTGTGCTAATTTTCTGTGGGCCTTGGTGAAATTTATATCTTGAACCTTGAGCTCTAGGGCACAAGAGCAAGGTGGGTAACAATTAATTTGACAGTTTTATCTGCTTTTTTAAATTTATAAATATAAAAAGTCAGTATGTTTTTCTTGTTATTTTGGGGATATTTTTTTATCAAACATATAACGTGTGTTGCTGTAGTAAATTCAACGCGACTTTATGTAACTTAAGAGAAACAGAAAGAGAGTCAGAACAGGTAATAGAAAAGTTAAGACTGAAAAATACAAAATGGATGCCTTCCTGTTTCAGGAAGCTTTTTTTGTGTAACAGCTTGTTTAATGCCAAACTAAATCAAACAAATGAAAAGTCACCTAAAAAACAAGTGAAATTACAAACCTCACTTCTAACAGCGGTATTAAGATGTGCTTGGCTTTCATTCTTTATGTAGTGTTTTACAGGAGCTTTTTCAGAGGTAACGTAATTCATACCTTGTTTCTATCTCTAAACACGGTGTCTTGTGTGAACCTTCACTGCATCTCACCTGTGAATATGACAATGTCTAATTAGTGTTGCAGTATAAAAGCGATTAAGTCTTCTGTACGTTCCATTGTAGCTGTAAAACCAGCTATAATTGCATGTACATGGCTAATGCTTTTTTTTAATACTAAATATGTTGTTTTCTGCTCAGGAAGTGATATTGCTCTGTAAGAACCAGCATTGCAGTTTGTACCTTTGCGTCTAGTAAGGGGGATGCTACATTTTGTGTTTTGAAAACAGCTTCAGTGCATTCTGAAGAGTAAGGTACTGTGATCTCCGAAGCTGTTTTGTGTAGGTGTAGAAGAGACACCAGACTGACCAGCTTGCGTGTGTGTCTGGATGCCTCCCTGGGAGAGCAGTAGTATAGTTCTTCCTCTAGGTTGTCATCTGTTGCTGTGACACTCCACAAGGACAGCAGTATTTATTTCAGTAGTGATTGATAATAGAAAGGAATGTCTGATGTCATATATCATTGTTTATATAATATGCTTGTCTCTATTGGAAAAGTTATAGGAGACCATTATCTGAATTATTCCAGTTGGAGTAACTGTTGATTTTAGCCAATAATGAATGGGAAGATTGAAATTTAAATTATTTGTCTGCATTTTTGTCTAATTAATCTCTACTAAGCAAGGATATCTTAAAAATATTTACAGTACATGGTAAAATGATTGAGGCCTTTGTATGGCAGACTCTCACATAAATAAATACAACAGAGAAATAATCCAGTGCAAAACCATGTCAGACTCAAAGCACATGGAAATATACATTCCGCCAGACTTATACCGGGAGCAGAAACAGAAATTACATGTAAATATGTATGTATAAAATAATTTAATGAAAGATAGATCTTAGGCACGTTCCTAGACACTGTAGGACATTGTAGTAAGTTTCTCCCATGTACCATTTAGGTGCTCTGATGAACCGGGCCATAGGGTTTGTGTCCTGGCTATCATCCCTCCGCTTATGTTAGCTTGCGTAGTTCTTGAGAGCAGTGAATAATACTAGAGTCATGACAACAGGAAGACTTGGTTATAGATGAATTCTGACTGTGTTGAAACTTTTCTGGGTTAGTTTGCACAGTTGAGAAGTAGACAATAGACACCAGGTTGGAGGTACTTAATGAAATGAGTGAATGAGTGGAAACTTGATGACAGATACATGCAATCTGTTCTATTATTGCCTGTGTTCAGATTGATGGTGAGTGTGCCCAAAGAGAAGGACGAAAATAATGACTTTTATGATCCTCCCAGCAAATTGAACTTCTGTACATTTGTTTGATAAACAAAGTGGCTAGCTTTATTTAAGTTATTTTCTTGATATTTCTCTACAGGGACTGTCATCAATCACCAAGAACAGTGGACTACTCAATGTCACCTTTAAATATGACAGTAAGTTGCAAATTTTCACTGTAGTCACAAAAATCAAGGACTCTTGATTGAGTTGCAACTGTCACGACTCTTAAAGATGGCTTTAGGAATGGCATGAGCCATATAGTATTGACATAATTCAAAACCCAGATTTGTTTCTGCTGGGTCTGGCTAATCGTCTCTGTTCAGTTTCACTGATAATGAAATTATCTGATGTCGTTTCTCTTTCAGATTGGCCTATATAATTTGCCCAGTATTTGGCTGGAAAATTTTAGAGAAAGATTTTATTCTCTGTAAGAATGCTGTCAATGAAATGTTCACTGCATGCCAAGTCATTTCCAGCTTTAGACATCATTTCTCTGATGTGTAATTTTGGGGAAAGTGGTGTAAAGTGTGTCTCGAGCTAGGAAATGTGTAGTTTGTATACTAGGTATAGATTAAAAATGTGTGTTTGAACCAATGTCGAAGATCAAGAGCGTCTTTTAATCTAGTTGAGGTAGCTGGAACATTTCATTAGCTACAGTGTTAAAGGATCAGGTTAGTGGAGAACTACTGTCAACATTTTCAGTGAGGACAAATGGGTTTGGTGCTGTAGCAGATGTGGTCTTTTTTGCAACTAAACTAAGAAGAAAGCAATCTTTAGTATAAAACCAGTAACAAGCAGGTTGTAGAACTGATATTTCAGATCACTTCACATGTCTTCTTGTCTTCCAGTGCTGTCTGGTCAGTCAGGTATGACTATTTAGTACATGGGGAGTTTATCCATATTTGTGCAGTTAGTGGCTGTCATCACTGTAAACTGAATATTGTGTCAGGAGAAGGTCCCAATTTACAGCAGTGATGTTTATATTCACGCCAGTGCCAGTCACAAGCTGGGGGGTTTTTTTGCCTGCCCAAGAAATTGCCTCAGATGCCAAATGTATGTAAAATGTCATGTTGAAAACATGCTTTGGGAAACCTAACAAGAGTGCTTTTGTTTCATTCTGATCATACTCCCGTACCCCTGTTTTTGTGTGTATATCTTCATTTTGTAGTCCTTCACTTTGTTTTAAATCTGACTTGATATTAATATTTGCAATGAGGAAAACATAAGTATTTCAGGTTGTACTAGAGACAAGTGATTTCTACAAAAGAGTTACACATTTTTTTTTTACCGTTAAGAAAAACAGGAAATTGTATCAGTCAGAACAGAGATCTCCACGTTTAGTTAGAACAATGGAGTCTGTTTAAGTTCCAGTATCTGTCATGTTTTTTCCATTAATTCTGGCACAAGGAATGGTGCTTAACTATTGGCAAGTGTTAATTCAAAATTGTGCTGGCACTGCATGCTTCCTGGACAAAGGAGTTACTGGAGTTCTGCAGTCCTGGGGAAAGAGTTCCCCGATGTCAAGGCTAGTGAGTCTGTACAATGTGGAAATACATGAATAAGCCAGGTCAAAAGAGAATTGGCTTGCTGGCTGTGATCTAGAGTTTTTTATTTTCACGCATAGCGGCTCTAGTGAGCTGTGGCTTACAATGTTAGATTATTTATTCAGATGAAAAACAAATGTTTGTGTGATTTTAGTATTTCACATGTGTCCCAGTTAAAGAGATTTCCAGAGGAGTGCAACTTTTCCCTACTGTTTTCATCCTAATTCTGTTGGTCTTCACAAGTGTAAATCAGTGACTCACAGTCAAACTTCAGACATTTGTGCTGTATTCAATTCTGGCAAATTGTCATTTGACCATAAAACTTCAGTAACCATGATCCAAAATCTTGGCCTTGCTATTAATTAGATCCAGACCTAGCAAAACCTGTTACCTCAAACTTTCCATTGAAAGAGAAACTCTGTTCTCAAAAAATGGGAAGGTCATGCTGTCATGGAGTTCATGTGTAGCAACAAAATTCTATGGACAGCAGAGTAAGTACCAACTGCTAGCTCTCATAAAGGGCAGTGTTTCTAAGACTGTTCTGTTCTTATTTGAGTGACTGTTACCTAGAAGACCCCTTGTGATTGTTACTCATAGGAAAAAGAGTTTTTCTTAAAACTGTTATTCAGTTAACAATTTTACTTCACCTTTGAAGGTAATGGTATCACACCTCTGAATTAAACTTGAATTGCTGCATTAGCTTATCATAACACTTGATTTGTCAGGGCAAAAACTCTCTACAGAGATATGCACCGCATGTAGATTATCTCAGTGTTTTAAGTTTAATAACCTGCAGTAATACGTAGTCTGTTGGTTGAGTTTGTCTGAATTTCACTGGCTTCACTAATTCAAAAGCAGAATGTTTGTGCATAAACATCTTCATGTTTACAGTGGTCCTCAACTATTAAATTCTTTGGTGAGCCTAAACATTGAAAGGTTTTAAAAGTAATAAAATTGGGGGTTCTTTGTCTGCTTAATTTGAATTCATAAAAATAATCAAGCCCAACAAGAGAGTCAAGAATGGTTTTTTCCTTGCATTTTTTCTTAATAAAAGTGGAGGCTTTTCTGTCATCACATGGTTGCAGAGCTGTAACTTCAGGGAATACACTGTATTTTGTGATAACAAGACAAAACCAGTTCTGACTGGTTCCAGTGACAGGAAAAGGGTTGGTGAGGGGTGTGGCTACTGAGTGGATGACAGAGATGAACGGGAGTTAGGCGGTAGGTTCTTTGTGGTCAGGATCAAGCAGCATTGTGGTTAAAAAGCACTTCTTGTGTTTCATTTTTAAAGTGTTCCGTTGTTCATCACTCTCGTGCCTGATCATTACTAACATTCTCTTGCTCTAAGCACTGTGCCTGCACAAAACGAATGTCAATCGTCACATTCATTTCACTAGTTAGCGAGGAAAAATTGTTCTCGTTTGGAAGTCCAACAAGTGCCATTGTTGTTTGTACAGTGGTACAGGCTACACTGGTGTTACAAACTGGTAATTTTCTTTGAAGTCATGTGAACTTGGGTTTTACAGCTGGTGAATGTGGCTGCACTCAGCGATTTTTGAAGTTTTGCGGCTTTTAGTGTCTTCAGACAAAAGCTTCTTCTGGATTTACAATACAGTATGCATTTTTATAGAATACAGAGTAATTACTTATTTACCTTTAAAGATGTGGCTCCTGCTGGAAACTGCTTGAAGAGATGAGTGCTGTTGTCAGATTATTATTTACTTGCTGTGGTGTGACATGAACATCAGCTAGAATGCTTTTTGTTAAAGATTATTTCTCCATATTTTTAGACTGCACACCTTTTCTGAATTCAGTGGGAAAACATGTGATTGGAGATGTGCAGAATATCACTATCAGTCAGTACATGTGTCACGAACAGATTGCAGTGACGGTACTTTGGACAGCAAATGCCGTTGGTAAGTAGTGAAGACAAACGGACCAATGTTCGTCATGTCTTTGGTAATAGGGCTTGCTGAGTATGAAGATGCTATGCTTGGAATCACTGAAGCAAACTGCTTAAGATAGATGAAAGAAGTTCCTAACAGCTTTCCAAGGCTTCTGTTTTTTACTAGTTCACTTGAAACACCCTTAAAATTAGAATGCGTCCCACAGCACGTCCACAGCACGTGCTGCTCTTTGCTGTTGCTGTTTGTCGATTCTAACTTTTTTTTTCCCTGCTCTTCACCAGTGTTTAGCAAATTAAAGAGGTAGAGTTTCCTTCATGAATGTTGTTAATACTTGATAAAGGAATTTTATCTTCAAAGGTGCTTTTCTGTATCAAATGATTAGTTAAGCATGACACAGGTTTGAAATTCAAAACAGAAATTGATTTGTATGAGAAAAAGAACCTTATAGAACAGTTTCAACTTGGTTTTTCATCATTTGTACTCCCTCAAAAAACTTTTAAATCAGGTTTTTCCTGGTAATTTAGTAAGATCTGGAAGTTCCTATTGCAGTGGTAGGATTGCATCCTAAATGATGAGGTAAGGCTAATAACACAAATATGTTTTTACTAAACTTCTAATGATTTTTTTAGCCTAGATCTATGTTTGTTAGAGTGAACATTTTAGATAACAAAAGCTTTCTCTTTTTGGGGTCTCCCAGTAGTAAATCATGCTTTTATAATTCTTAAAAGATAATTATTCGTTTCAGATATTTAACCAGAAATATGAAAATTACACAATTCTGTAGAACTGTGATGTTGAAAGCATTTGGTTGTCTTCAGCTGCAGACAGGATGAATCAAATCTCTGTGGGACACAAAGCTCGGTGTCCTTTCTTGTAATGGTCAGAGGTTAAGCCTTCGGAAAGCGTGAGGACAAGTGCTGTTGAAACATCTTTGGTGACATGGAGATTGAAGACTTTCTCTTTCAGGGCCCTCTTGTAAGCACAAATAGTGCTTTTGTTCTATGGAAAGTTAAGAACACATCTTTATCTTCTACAAAATTATGAAACATGAAAAAACCTGGCCAAACATGAAAAAGTAGTGACACAGAGGAGATTCATTGGCGATTTTATTTTTTTAAAATTTGACAAGCGTAGCATAAACAGATGAATCCGATGTGACTTATGTCCTGTTTCTCTTACAAAGGCTGTGGCAGCGTCATGGATAAATGTGTATTCTGATGTATTGAATGCTGGTGACAAGATGTTATTAGATGGCGTTAGTACTAGTTAGTCTTGAAGGGTTGTGCAGTGAGTTTGATACCTGAGCTGCAGAAATATCACAGGGTAACACTGGCCATGTCCTGAGACATTTGCATCATGCTGGTTCAGTTTAGTCACAGAACAAAGTAATTTCATTGTGAGAAGAGCACTGCAAAGATTGCAAACGCTGCGCTGAGAGTTGGTTCTGTTAGAGTGTCTTGAAAGAAATGGGCGTAGTTCTGGTGCGAATTACAAGTAACTGGAAGTATTCATCCATTGGAATAAATTCCATTCCATTTAAGTCAGGTTTTCTATTACCCTGTACTATACTACAGCTAAAGAAGTTGTTAGAACTGCTATAACTTTAATCTCAGAAATGATAGGAAGGTTTTATAAAGGAGTATTGCTATAATTAGCTAGCAAAATGTTGTATTTCATCATTAACAATAAAATACATGACATTACCATAAAGTATTCCTGAGGGTGATGAAGGTAATGGTAATTTCTATCACAGTGGTAATTTGGAAGCCCAAGTTGAGATGTGGGCCCCTTTGCTCTAAGCATTGCACAAGTATGCAGTAATTGCAGTCTTTGCCAAGGATTAAATTGTAAATAGGCAAGATAGAAAATGGGAAGAACTAACACACAATAAAAGGTATTGAAGCACAAACTTGTTTCATATGAATTACTTTTTTTTTTTTAAAAGACAAATGCATTTAAATTACATAAAGTACCAGATTATGCACTTCGAGATTTCTGTGTTTTGTTTACGTGCTCTGCTCTTTGCAGGGATTGAATACCTGAAAGGATTTCGAGTAATACTTGAGGAGTTAAAGTCAGAGGGAAGACAATGCCAGCAGATGTTTTTAAAAGATCCAAAGCAGCTTAGCCCCAGTTTTAAACCAACAGTAAGTGCTTTGTTTCATGAAGACTTTTACAGTGGCTTGATTGTGAGTAGTCTTGACAGCATGTATGTCCTGCATAAAAATCTAAATATATCTTTACCCATTACATACAGTGTGCTGCTTACTAGGGTTGAGGTTGCTTCCCAAAGGTATTATTCTTACAATGTGCAGTGTTGTTTGTGATACTATCAATTGATAGTTTTATATATCACACATTATCTAGTTCCCTTTTGTAGAAGCTTTCTGGTAGCTGGAAAGTGTCATTTGGGTGACTCTGAAGTATAGGTACACACTTGTAGTAGTCCATATCCATCTCTGTATTGAGATTTCTTATGTCAACGTGTAATGGAGGGTTAGATAAAGGATTACTATTGTATTAATTTCTGCTGACGTTTGCAAAACTGTGGGCTTGTTTTGAATGACACTTTTCAGGTGTAATAGTTTATGTAAAAATACATTGCAATCTGGTGGTTGTTTTTTTGTTTTAGGGAATGGAATCACAGCCCTTTGTAAATCTGAAGTTTGAAACAGACTACTTTGTAAAGATTGTTCCTTTTCCTTCCATTAAGAATGAAAGCAATTATCACCCATTTTTCTTCCGAACTAGACGTAAGTATTACATACAACGTAGTATTGTCTATCACCTCTTCACCAGCGGATGTGCTCCAAGCCCACCTGCCCCCTTGTGGGTTAGAGTTTAGGTTTCCCAACATACATGTGGAATTTGGGTGCCACAGATAAAACTGTGGTGCATTAGGTAACAACAAAAGAAAAGTCTAAGGTAAACGTGTTTAGGACTGATTTCAATTTCCACTTATGCTGTGTGTGCCTGGTGCAATCTATTTCGATAGATTTAGCAACTAAGAGATGCTATTTTCAAACTAATGAACCAGTGTTTCTCATATAAAGAGAGAAGGGACTTGAAAATGTAACAGAGAAGCTAGGTTTGCAAAATATATTAACTCCCCTGTACTACAGACTGGGAAGAAATGGGGGTATTGTCTTCAAAATGATGAACACCCTTCTTTTGCCCTTTTCATTTTCTGTTCAAATAGTATAGCATTTGGGTACTGTATCATTAATAATTTTTGTGTGTATTTGTAGCATGTGAGCTGCTGCTACAGCCAGAAAACCTTGCCTGCAAACCTTGTAAGTAAAGCCTAATACTTTCTGTATATTCATTGCTGCAAAAAGTTTACTGTTCTAGAAGAGTCACATTTTTCCAATTCATGAATCTCTCCTCTGACAGATTGGAAGCCAAGGAATCTGAGTGTTACACAGCAGGGTTTCAACATGCAAGTGTCCTTTGATCATGCTCCTCACAACTTTGGGTTTAGATACTACTTTCTTCACTACAAACTTAAGCATGAGGGGCCTTTTAGGCAAAAGACCTGCAAGCAGGTATGTTGCTGAGTTTGGATATTCTTAAAAGCACTAAGTACTTTAGCATGAGATGTCCTAAAGTTTTATAGAAACTTAAAAATTTAATATAATACAAAATACTGTCAGTTAAACATTTTTAAACAACTTGGTTCTACTTATGTAAATAACAGTTTTATTGTGATAGCATTCATCAGTCAAAAGTAGGCTTGAAGTCGCCATTGGAGATGAGTAGTCTTAAGCAAATGAGAAGAGACTCTTCGCTCTGTTGAAGACCCTTTATCTAGTTAGTGCTTCAAACTGCAGTTTATTACGCTTGTTACAGGTGTTACTATTTCCAACATCTTAAATTTGGTTTTGCACAAATTAGACCACTTTATAGATAACCTGTTTGAGATGGTACCACAAGATAACTCATTTTCTTATGTGCATGGAGTTAGGCTCTGTGGGTCTGTGCCTGACTGCTGTGTGCCTGAGTCTTGGTGTGGGAGCTACAATTTGCTGTATTAATTTCATGGACTTTGTTTAGTATTCAATGGCAACTTTGTTCTCAGTGGTCAACCTTTCATCCTAAGTCTCTGAAAGCTAGATGTTTTGGATAGTTAATCACACTTCAGTTCTGAGGGCAGAGGCTTGTAGTTACTGCGTGTCTGAGTGGAGTGACTTCACTTTGCTGGTTTTAATACAGTAGGGCAGTATATGTTTCTAAATCAATGCAGTTGGGTTTTTTATGAGGTTTTAAAAATGTGTGAATGGCTTGCAGATTATTCTCTTTCTTTGATGTAGGAGCAAAACACAGATACTACAAGTTGTGTTCTTCAGAATGTATCTCCGGGGGACTATATCATTGAGGTAGTATTTATAAACAGCCATTTGTAGAACAGCTAAATGAGTATGTTAGTGGAGAAATCAACAGAAATTCAAGTATTTCAAGTGGTACTGGTAAAATTAAAATTAGGGCATCTCTACTCCAGTACTGTGGGCAAGTAAAGGTTTTTAGGCAGATCGTTTTCGGTCTTCCCATAGTTTTGCTTCCCAGAGTGCACACAACTTCCTTCTATGCCTTCAAGTAAAGCTGTGGTCCTGCATAATTATTAAACCTGCGTTTTAAATGTGTTTTTTAATTTAAAAAACTGGTAATTCTGTCATTTGGTCAGTTTTCCCTTGATAAAGACAGCATGTGACCTCAAAGATAGTATTACAACATTAAACTATTTACAAATGGAAATGATGTCTCTCAGTACTGGTTTGTGGTGCTTGTTGATTTTTTGCCTCTCAGAATAGTAAGTTTGTTCACATTTGGTTAAGAAGGCTGTTGTAGTTGTTTACAGACTGCAGAAAATAAAATTTTATTTTAATTTTTACTTTTCAAAGCTGGTTGATGACACTAATACAACAAGGAAAACTATGCACTATGCACTAAAACCAGGTATGCATTTTGCTTTTTTAGTAGTATATTGTACTATTAATTCACATTCAGATGTAATTCTTCTGGAAATAAATCTTGATTCACCTGTGGCTGCCATAATCACAATTACACGGTGATTTATTTTCTAATGAAAAAGTAAACATTTGTACATAGACATCTGTGTCTCTGCACCTTTATATTTAGTACAGCTTAGATCAACGTATAATTGGAGATACTTGGGTGAAAGTAACTTTTTCTGTGTATACAAATACGAAATATCTTAATTGTGTGCAACTGAGGCATGCAGTGGTGTGGAAGTAAAGTAATGAAACCGAACAGCCTACACACGTTACCTGCTTGTATACTTCAGCCCTGAAATCAAACCAGGCAGCCTGGAAAACTTGTCAGGGGAATGCTCAGCATGACTGTATCAGAGCAGTTACTGAGAAGCCAAGTAGGGATTTCAGAATATAACTGCAGACACAAAGCATAGCTGCAGATGAAGAGAACAGGCAGAATGGACTCAATCCTAGTGCATGTTGCCAAAGGTATTAAGTATCGTGATGTTCTGTGATCTTCTCATAGTGGGAGGTAAAAGTTGACCATGCAGCGCTTGCCACTTAGGTTACTAACTCTGTCTGGTGCTGTGATGATGAGAAGGAACAGCATAAAACCTGTGTAAAATGGAGCAGAACAGGGTATTTCAGAATCACCTGGTAGTATTGGACTGCAGCAGTTGTATGTTTCCAGTGTGACGATTTGACTAGATAATTACAGCATATTTACATATGGCTAATTCTGCTTTATTTTGCCAAGTACTTTCTCCGTGGGCCGGACCAATAAGAGCTATTGCCATTACAGTCCCCTTAGTTGTCATTTCAGCATTTGCAACACTTTTCACAGTGATGTGCCGTAAGAAACAGCAAGGTAAGAGCAGTCATTGAGAGTTCCATTTAAAGATGCGCTTTTGCAACTGAAAAAGCCTTAACTGGTTGCTATATTCCAGAAATACCTTTATCTGTAGAGCTTTATTTTCCACTTTCATCTCTTTCTTCCCAACAGCTTTTTTGGGTGTTGAAACTTGTAGCAGCATCTTAAGTGGTGCTTGCTGGTAGTTTGTTCACACAGGAAGTATTGCATTACAAATAAAGACTTGGCTGTAGAAAGGGGGAAAAACCAAACCTGCTGTTAGGAAATATGTTTGGGTTTCTTCTTTGTGAAAGTGCTACATGACCATCTAGAATCCAACAAATGTTTAAAATATATAAACGTACATATTTCTTTATTGAATTAAGAAGTGTCTGATTTATTTTAAACCAGAAGTAAAGTAAAGCCATGTGATACTAATACAGTTCTCGGCCTTGTCTGGAATACTATCTCTATCTGTTATTCCAGATTTACTCACTTTCCTGGAATTTGCCTTTACACCTCATCCTAAGCCGTCATCCTAAATATACTCTTTCTAAGACTTACTTGCAGATGTTTTTTCTAAATTAGATTCCATCTCACTCTGCTGAATTCTCTCTCCTGTGTGTCCAGGAGCTGGCAAGCAACAACCAGTTACACTGTGATGTTAAAAATCAATTGGCGTTCTTTGTAGAATGTGGGGAATCGTGCAGTTTGTGAATGTGGAAAAAGAGATTACTTCCCCAAACCTCACGTCTGTGTTATCCATCTGAGTTTTGGCACTGAGGTGCACTGCAAGTGCTGTGTGCCATCTGGGTGAAATCCTTTTACCTTCTGGTCTTCTGTATCCCTTTGCTCACAGTTAGCACAGTTCCAACAAAAACACCTCAGACAGATCACTAGAGATTTGTGCATAGAGAGAACTTTCAGAATAGTTATTCCCGATGAATTGTTCTAAAAAAAATCCCTAGATGGATATTTGTATTTTGAAATACTCATGCTTTATTCTAAATTGGCTTAATCAACTGTAGGACTAGATTGAATTAGTCTGGCGTAAGACCAGACTTTCATGTTCCAGCATAAAAGCATCTATGCAAGGAAAGAAACACTACTAGCTCTTCTGATTTAAAATAATCACAATTTAATTTAAATTAGTGTTCAATTAATGTCCAAATGTGTGTGTGTTCATAGCAGAGAGATATATTCTGAAGGAATCTGTGTTGCTGAGTTTATGATTTGTTTTGGTTTTTTTGAAAACAAGAGCCTTTGTTTTCCTGGAACCTCATACAGGCAGGATAAATATAGCATGTGCAACTTGTCTTTTTCAGGCGGAAATGATGATAAACACCTCTTGAAACAAGTATTATTATGCATTAGTAATGAGCCTTAAGAAGCTAAAAAACCAAAACACTAAAACCATAACAGGCTTTATTATGTGGACTCTTTCTTCCGATTTAGAAAATATATATTCCCACTTAGATGAGGAGAGCTCAGAATCTTCAGCTTATGCTGCAGGTCTCCATGTGGAAAGACTTCATCCCCGGCCAAAAGTATTCATCTGCTATTCCAGTAAAGATTGCCAGAAACACATTAATGTCATCCAGTGCTTTGCTTATTTTCTTCAGGACTTTTGTGGCTGTGAGGTAAGCTCAACGTTTTTTCTGTAAACAGTTTATTTAATTGAAACAACACCCCCAAAACCCATAATATGTGCTTGGGAATGAGGTATGTCACTCTGCTTTCCACAGTAGTTACTCTTCTAAATATTGGCTGTATAAGTTTTATTTACTCTGAGGAATAGGCACAGATCATAGCCTGAGGGAAAAACCTGAGTAGTGGAAAATGTGTGCCATATTGATTTTGGGACTTTCATTCAGCTTGTTCAGCTTGTTGTCTTTAACTGCTTTTTCTGTTTAGTAGATCTGGCATCTTCATAGATAGCAGCCAGAAAGAGGTGCTGATGTTGACCTGATATAAATCAGCGTTCCTGAAATGCATTTTATATTGTCATGTTAAAGTAGTTGAATCTATTGAAACTCCCACTCATAAAGCAAAAAATAGACTAGGCTTAAAATCGCAGACTGCTTTCTAAAATCTAAGCATGGCCAGTGTTTTACTTTTAAACTATGAAAAGACAAGACAGTTGGTGGTCTGTTTTGGCTGCATTTTAATCCTGCCACTGTGATTTAAAATGTATGAGCTGGAGCTGGTTTTTAAACTCCACAGCAGTTGTGACCTCTGGTGGCCGCACACAGTAACACAGTCGATGCCTCATTTCCGGGGCCGTTTACAATTTTATTCGTGTGGTTAAAATATTCCAATATGGAGTTATATAAGTAACTACAAATAATCATAGTTTAATATAAAATGTGATACTCAGTGCATAATGTAACAGTTGCACAAGCATTTTTCAGACAACATTGGAGTGTTTTCTGATAGAGGACTAAACTAAAGGACAAAACCATTTGTACTTAATAGCTATTTAAAATTATATTACCATACTGAAAATTCCTTCTCACAGATGGGAGACAGTAATTTAAAGAACAGAAGCTAAAACAGAACCGAAAGAAAAACTCTCTGCATTATATCTTTATCAGAGCATCTCCCAAGCAGCTGTACAATGCCATTTCTTCCCCATTCGTGGAATAGAGTTCAGTTTGAAACGACCTGCAGTGATCCTCTGATCCCAATTGCCTGAGCACTTCAAGCAGGAGCTTTCTTCCTGCAGTGGACTGTGTGGTAACAGTTCTCTTGAGTCTGTGTGTTGTAGATGGCCACATACTATCTTCTCATACGGTAAAAGTTTTCCAGTCTGTTACAGTGGCACAGCAGAGTGGAATCTTTCTTCCCTGGAAAAATGCTTGGAAAAAAACTTGATTAAAGGTTTTTAATATGTGTCTATTATAAAAGGTCTTTGTATGTATTTCTTTCAGTGACTCATTTTGAGATAAAGCATTGTGCCTTTGATCTTGGTGTACACAGGTATTTCAGAATATGTAGAATGTGACTAAGTACACATAAAACCAGCTTTTAAAACAAAATTTTCACAGCTTTTTTATCAGAGGTAGGCTGCTGCTGTTTTTGCATCCTAACTGAAAGGACTTTATTGTATGCACTCATAATGTTGGTATCTAGACATGAAAATTCTTGGCATTAGGCTTGATTAATCTGCCAAAGGTGACAAATTAATATGACGTTTCGTTTGGCACATTAAGGACCCAAATGTGCAACAGTTAAATTGTTTGAGGCAGGTACAGTACACAGTTTGTTGTGGATTGGTGATAACTAATTTGATCAGTTAAGTAAAAAGTAATTTACTTTGTCCATGCGCATTTCCTGTGTTCAACCTGTTGGTTCTATAAATTTATATGTAACACAGGTATAATTAGGCATATTTTTCTTCAATATTAAGCAAGCTGCACAATGGCTTTGTTTAGTGGTGATGTTTCCTGTTTTCTGGGGAAAAAAGTATGTCAGAGTTTTTAACAATTCATGTACTTCCCTAGCCCAGTGAAATATTCAGCCCACAGTTTTGGTGGATAACTATGGACATTGTATTATCACAGGCTGACTCACTGAGTAGAACTCATTGAAGGTTTACTAGCAAATATGTCTAGTAATAATAAATGTCAACCACAATGTTCTGTTCTTTTCCAGGTGGCTTTAGATTTGTGGGAATATCCAAAAAATTCTAAGGAGGATCAGAAAGAGTGGCTTATTAAAAAAATAAATGAGTCCCAGTTTGTCATCATTGTGTGTTCCAAGGGAATGAAATACTTCATTGAAAAAAGGAACTGGAAACACAAAGGAGTAACCAAAGATGCTGGAAAAGGAGAGCTCTTTGTGTTTGCTGTGTTGACTGTTGTTGAGAAGCTTCGTCAAGCAAAGCAGAATTCAAATGACCTCTGCAAGTTCATTGCAGTCTATTTTGACTACTCCTGTGAAGGAGATATCCCTGGTATTCTGGATTTAACTACAAAATACAAGCTCATGGACAATCTCCCTCAGCTGTATTCACATTTACATTCCAGAGATCTTAGTGCACAGGATTCAGAGGCGTTTCCTGTAAATATCAGTAAAAGGAATTACTTCAGAAGCAAATCTGGAAGGTCCCTTTATGTTGCCATTTGCAATATGCATCAGTTCATTGATCAGGAACCAGACTGGTTTGAGAAACAGTTTATTCCCTTCTCTCCACCTTCTTTACATTACCCAGAGCCTGTCATGGAAAAATTTGATTCAGGCTTGGTTTTAAATGACTTGGTGAATAAACAGGTGATGGATGGCAATTTTTACCTGAAAACAGATGTAAATATTATTTCAGCAGGGAATTCAGACTCTCACTGTGTAATTCAGCACTTAAATCTTGGAGAAGATGTAGACTCTCAGGACATGCAAGGTGGTGGCAGCTCAGTTCTTCAGCCATTGTTACATGTTAAGGCTTTGAATCTTAAAGATATGCCTCGAGATTCTGGAATCTATGATTCATCTGTTCCTTCATCTGAATTATCTTTACCTTTTATGGAAGGACTATTGACAGACCAAACAGAAACTTCATCTATTACAGGAAGTGTTTCTTCATCATCAGGTTTAGGTAAGGTGCAGCACTGTTTCAAAAATTATATTCAGTTGTTGTGAGCATACTTCTACCATCTTAAAATACTTATGGTAATGAGAAGCCATGTAGGAAGGCTGCAGAGAAGGTTAAGTATTGTGTAAGGGGCTGGGGGGAGTGTTAGCTAAGTAAGATTTCACTTGAGTTCTGTGAAGTCACTACTCATTAATTGACCTGTTACTGGAGAGAGTGCTCCTTTCATTCAGGAACTCTTGGCAGCAGGGGCACTTGGTGGACAGCTGTGTAGTTTAATCAAGAGGGAGATACCATTCTAAGATTAGATGAAGGATTCTTACGGAACGGCCATAAATCCAAAACTGACATCCTGTTTTGCTCGAGCACGTAGGGATATGGTTAACTCAAGTTTCAGAATGACATTAGGCTTCTCATCCGATAGAATGCCTACAGTTAGAAGGTGTAAATAAGATCACAGGCTATGCAGAAAGCTGATTTGATCTTACCTTCAACTGGCATCACAGCTGCATCAGCGTGAAATGTTCCCACGGTTGTATTCATAGAATACAACTGCTGTTCGCTGAGATTTTCCTTAAGCAGTTACAGGAAGTGAATATTACATGTTGATATTGGTATGTTGTTCTGCTTTCTCAAATGAGCATTGACAGAAAACTAATTTGTTAGACTGGGCTCTTGGCTAAGAAACTTTTTGTTTCTATTAATCAGATAATTCACGAGTAATGTTTGATGCCTGTTATCTTGGGAAAGCGAATATATAGATGTTGATGTACAGATACAGCATCTGTATCTATAGGGTGGATAGTCCAGAGGGCAAAATAAAGCCTGGTTGTTTTCTATATAAAAACACAGATTTATGGAATTTATAGGAAAAATTACACACGATACCAGTAAGGGATCTAGTGTGGGATCAAAGTAGGATGCTGGTTAAAGATTTATGGCACCTCTGTAAGAACACTTCACCAGTATTCCTGTTCTGATTCAATCACAGAGCTGTCAGCTGGGTATCCCAGCTGTCAGGGAGTCACTGGAAGAAAGAGACAGTCTTTCCAGTAATTAATTCTCAAGTCACATATCTACTTGTTAACATGTTTCAGCTATAAAGGTCAAACATTAAAGCACTAGCTAGTAAAGTTGGACCTTAACACCAGTGTTCCAACATTTTAAGAAACTACAGAAGCTTCTGCCGTTTTCTCATTCACTGTCCCTCTCCAAAAGCACCACCTTGACTGACTCTCAAAACTCCCCTTATCTAAACCATGATCCTAATTAGGTGTGGGGTGCAAAGGAGACAGTATCTGGAGCAGACCATCTTCTGCTTATTCGAATGCAAAGCATTAAATATTTTTACTGTCTCAGGCATACAAACTGCTTATGGCCCTGGTATTTATTAGCTTCATAAAAAAACAGTATTTTTTTTTAGCTTTTATTCTTATTCTAAGAGTGGGACGTGTCAAAATTGCTACTCAAACTTCACAGGCACCATTTCTGTTCTGGCTACTTATTTTCAAAATCCATTACTCAGAACAGAAGTGAATAGTTCTCTCTTAGCATCTCAGGGTATATCTTTCCTTTCTTTAAAGGCAAGTTGGACTTAATATTTTGGTTTGAAATCGTAAGTCACAAAATTTGTAATACTTGTTAACCTTCCAGTACAGTTCATGTGCAGACTACTCATCTGCAAAGAACAGATTCTCAAAGAGATGATCATATTTGGCATTATCAACTGAAGTTCAAACCAGATAAATTCTGAAGAAGTGCCAACAACCAAACCTTTACTAGGGCCATTCACTATAAAGTTGTTCTCTAAGAAAGCCAACCAGGGAATAAAAGAGGTATTGTTTAGCAGAAGAATTACCGAGTATGGTAGTTGGTTTCACGAATGGCATTAGGGTTCAGGGGATTTTCTTAAGTTTTATTTGCGTTGTTTCTACATGTTGACCAAATACAAAATCAGTGTTCCAGTTAATGAACTTTATTTCATTTTATAGGGGAAGAAGAACTTCCTGTAATCCCTGCTACAAAATTCTTAGTGCCTGGAATATGTCAAGCTGAACTTCATTGCCATATCCATACTGATGAACTGCAGACAATTGCTCCTTTATAATCCATTCCAACATTGTTATGCATTGCCACTTTATCGACAGCCTGTTTGTGCTTTAACTACCCCACTGCTCAGCACTAAACCTACTTGAAGAAACAAACACTCCCTGAAGATCTGTTACTTTTAAGGGTTTTTTTTTTATGGCCAGTGAACTTGAATCAGTTGGTCTTTTTATATAAAAAGTCTTTCATAACTTGAACAAAGCAGCACGTTTAAAAAAAACAGAATGCATTTCAGAATTCTGCCCATTATTAACTTGAATGCCATGTGACACGACACTGTTTACAGCTGCCATTATAAAAATTTATTCTTTCCTTGCAGCTGGACATAAAGTAGCCTGCAACATTAAGTCTCAGTAAATTTTGTAGTTGACCCTCTAGTTTTAAGTGCTGAAGTGTTGTAGTGAATGGCAGTATTGTAGTGAATGAGAGCAGGATTTTTTCCAAAAGCAAGGTAAATGCCAAAGGTTTCCATCAGAAAACAATCATTTTCTTCTAGAAATATTTAAGTTGCCTGCCTCACAGTCTGCTTTTCCAAGTGTTAATGTGTCTCAGTATTTAATTTCAGGTAAGTATGTTTCCCTTTTCTGTATGATTCCCTTGTATATTCTCCAGAATCTGGCTGAGATGATGCACAAGCAGAACCATCCTGAGTTTCAAGTGTCATTTTTGTATAGACAAGATATAGACCCTGCATTTGGTGAGTGATGCCATGGAAACAAAGCTTCCTGTTTTCTTCTGTGGGGGCTACTATAAAGAGTAGTCTAAAGAGATGGGGGAAAGAAGACCAAATTTTGTATTTCAGACATCGTTCTGGATTCACTCAGCCATGATACGAACAAGTTTTGAGGGGATTTTCATACTATAAGGACAAAAACGGGGGGTAAAACGAGACAAGCAGTTAATGGCAGTTCATTTCGCAGCTGACACTACTTCACATTATTTAGTGATTAAGGTAGTCTATTCCTAGAGTTACATTAGCGAAAAAGCTAAAAATACAACTGGACATCTGCACATAAAGACATGCGAGGAGGTGGCAATTTCTTAGCAGTTACCTGGTACAGTGTAACTGCTATTGTTCTATGCTAAAGGGTAGGAAGATTTCCTGCTTCCATTAGACTTGGTAGCAGAATTGATACTATTTAATGGAATTAGGTTTTAATTTTCAGCTCTAGGAAAGCTAATTTTTGAAAATGGAGGAAAAACAGTTGCACAAAGAATCACTTGTTATGAATGTTTTACATTTTTTTTTCTTCAAAATTTGCTGTACAATCCTGCAAATCTTAATTTTTTTTTTAATTATAAAAGATCTATACAGATTCTAAAAATCTGTTTGGGGGAGGGGAGCAAAAAGAATTCCTTCATTCTTTTTTAGCATAAGGTGAAAACAACATGTTATATGTACTCAGAAGGAAGAGATTATAATTAATTGAAAAATTAGAATAGAACAAGCTCACACTTAAAATATTCAAAGCTGAGAAAACTAATACTCTGATTTAGTATAGGGTTGGGTTTTTTTACAAAGAAACAGTTCTTAAAAATTAGATAAATATTGTATATGTTAGGATTCTGGACAAACTGTACTGAATTCTGTATTTTCTCTTGAATAACAGAAAAAATACTTGAAAAAAAAGTGTTTAAAAACCCCAAATATGCTAATACACGTAGTAGAGGTTAGCTTACTACTGTTTGCAGGCATTAGTAAACTAAACAAAACATTAAAAGTGAAAGGATCTCTTGAATTTCTGCTAGACTCAAGTGTGCAGATATTTTTTGGATTTTGTAAAATGTGTTTTCTAGGAGGGTAGAAGAAACATATGAAAGCTTGAAGATTCAAGATTGAACACACAGATTGTTCCTGTGCATAAACATGTCTCTTGTTGCAAGTAGAATGCAGCTGACATTTACAGAAATAATTTTTTGTAAAACAATCATTTGAAATTTTAATGTAAAAATAAAACGTGTTTGTTAATTTTCTTTCAGTGGGCCTTTCTTAATAGCGTGAGATGACTTAGGAGTCGCGTTACTTCATGCAAAACATTTTTAAGGCGTTTGTGCACATTGCACTGAATACCAGACTTTCCCACTGTACATCTGGAAGTGAAACAGGTGTTTTGGTGGGTGCTTAATATAACCAAGCAATTACAAGAAACCTTTATTTTCCAGAATTTCTGTGTTTGACAGACTGGGTCTGGGTCTGATATTTTTTTTCATTTTTAAAAAATAGAACTGCCTTGATAAGATGATATGTAACGGCTTGTCCTATGTCCAACTTGAAGGGCTGCTACCAGTATGTGGTTCTGCATGTCAAGTGAAACCTGTGCATACCAGCTACAAAATGGTAGTTGTGTGGACTGGATTGATGTTGTCAAAGAATCACAGAACATCAGGGACTGGAAGAGACCTTGAAAGATCATCTAGTCCAATCCCCCTGCCACAGCAGGATCACCTAGACCAAGTCACATAGGCGGGTTTTAGAAGATGTGATAATTTATATACAGATAATATTTACATGCTTTTTGTTTTCATCCAAGTGGCTTTCAGTGCTTTTCCAGTCAATAAACCCTGCAAGCTGTGATTTCAGGGGTGGAAGTTGAAAGCACTCATTTTTATTATGTTGCTCAGATAAATTAGGGGTTTTCATACTGGACTGTTTTGATCTGACACAAAATGATAGTGAAACTTAGACTGCTGCAGAAAAATCTGTAGTGAGTCTGTAAAACTTGAGACTTGGTGGAGATTGAACTGCTTAGTTAATAACAAAGTTTACATACCCATTAGCGGTGTTGAATTTACAGGAACATGTTTTAAATTTTATACCTGTTGTTGTCTTTGGGTCTCTCCCACAATTCCTGATTCTGCTCCTATCACTGGATACATGAGACAAGGTCACGTGAATAGTTGCGTAAGTAATTGGAATTGAAAATGGAATTTGAGCCCAGCCAGAGAACTAGTTTCTTGGAGATGTGTTGTCCGTATGTATATTCTGCATTTATTTTGTATATACTGTGTCCTCTGCCTTTGAAACCTCTCCATGAGGCACTTCGTTGTTGAAAAAAGGAAAAGAAGATATTGACATGAGGGTGTGTGCTTTCATGTTTCTAAGTGTTTTGAGAGGTACTGTCCATGTGCACGCACCCGCACATCAAAGCATATCCTTCCAAAACCTTGAGGTGGAATACTTTTGGCCAACATAAAGATGCTTTCTGACAGTTCTCATGGTTTAAACTGGAGGTATTCTAACCAGAGCAACATCTTCTTTTCATTTTAACATTGTGACTTGGTACTTAAATCCCAGTCCTACAAAACCCTCAAACACAAGCACTTAATGAATTATAGTGGAAAATACGCACTGGACACAGTATGTGTTTTCAAACTGTAACTGGTCAGACCCAAATTATTTCTAATTGGTTGAAAGTTAAAGGCTGTGCTCTAGATCAGCTCAAGTTATTTCCCCTCTGCTGCTCTAAGTTATTTTATTTTACTTGCTGTCATCTGGAGCTGTTCCTCAGACTCATGAAAACCAGACCAATAGTGAAAGTATATATTATGACAGGATACAGTTTCATTCTTGATTAAATAAGTTCCAGGAGAATAAAGTTGATTTACCTGTGATGTTTATGGGCAGCTGCCCATAAACAAAGATTTAATACTTAGAGCAGTCCATGGAAAGAAGTAGAAATTGGTCATATTTTCCTGTTCCCAAAAAACAGAGGAAGAGGAAATGTTCTTTTTTGCTGACGGATTCACCTCAAGGACCAGAAATGGAAGTGCTTGCCCAGATCTACCTCATTGCTAAAGTCACTCTGTTCTAGGTGATTTCTGTATTTTATTTGGGGAAGGCTGGGAATTTAGTGACATTGATGTGGAATTATGAAAAATGCTTGGGGAGGGGGAAGTTAGTTGTATATAGTTAGATACAAGAGTTTATAACAAACTGTTAATAAACATTACACTTAATGTTAGTGCAAGAACAAATTCCCATTCAGGGCTTATATACTAACCAAATCAAATCACCCTTTGTCTAGAACACTGGTAAGTTCACCAGCCTTTACAAGGAATGGAAGACTGAAGTAGCATCAGTGAGTGTATGAAGTGCTGTCTTGTTGATTTGGCTGGAATTCTAGGTATTTGCTTGCTACTGGTGTGCAAAAGATGTAGAGAAGCAATATTATTCATTATAGGAGTCAGGGATATTTGTCTCATAATAGTCTATAAAATAGGGGTATTTTCTCTACAAGAGAAGTGTGCACCTGTAGTTCTGCATAATTGTTAATGCTCTAACATGTGGGATCCTGGTACTAATTCTGTATTGACCTCATGACATGCTGTTTTTCACATAACTTGCTCTAATTTTCTGTAAGAGCCAGTAATGTTTATGATGAGATTGTCCTCAGCACAAAATATCTGTCTGTTGATAGCAATGTAATTTCCTAGGGAGTGTAATATTTTGTACTCGTAGGCATACAGCCTGGGATTATACAAAGGGCCTGGGAGGGCGATAAGTTGTGTTTCACATATAAAAGGAAACAAGCGTTGGAGGCAAAACAACTCTGCCTTTTATTCGAATATTGGCTATCGCCAACAGCTACAGACAGTGATCTTAACCACCTTCAACAGTGCATTAAAAATACAGATGACAACTAAAAATAGAGGCCACCTCTACAGGGCTGAGAAGATTTTATTTCTAACCCAATTACAGAGTATTAAACTTGTCAAAGGCTGGATACCTAGCACAGCAAAAGGGAAAATTAAACCTTCAGGGGATGGATCTGGTTTGTGTGTTTTTGGTTTTTTTTTAACATAGCTACCACACTGAATTGTGTTTCAAAGAAAAAAGTTTCCAGAAGGATTTTATATTGAGAAAACAAGTGCCAAGAATATTTTTACCACAGCTAGCTGCTGCCTGTTGAAAGGTAATCTGCAGTGCAAGTTGTGGAACAATAATCACCATATAAAAGTCTTTCCAGTAACATTTTGTAAGGCTTTCTTTCAAAGGCTGTGGCCACACCCTTTTTAGTAATGCTTTGTTTCTCAGATGATTCAACCAATTTCAGTGGGTCTGATTATGAAATCAGATACTATGTAAGTTGGACGTACATCAGAGTTCTTTAGTGTGTCACAGGCCACATCTCTTTCTTCACAAGTGCACAGCTGGGGATGTGAAGGCCATAAACAAGTGTTACTAATGGTTATGATGTTGATATGATGTAGGAACTGCATAAGAACAGAGATGAGGCTGTTGTCAGATGAAGATAGTGCAGGGATTCTTGTCTTAGTCTTAATGAAAAGTAGTGTTTTCGGTCTTACAGAACCCCTAATGGTGTTTCTTTCCGCAGTTTGTAACCAGGCAGCGTTACTTGGCTAGAGAGACTCTTTCAGCTTTTGCCACTTGCGTGTGCTCTGTCCACCGGTGCGGATAGAACAGTCAGCAGGACGCAAGCTCTGTAGCACCCCTGCAGTAAGTTGTCTACTGGCAGTGGGAAACAGCAAGAACTGCAAGAGCAAGAGGTGGTAGATTTGAGGCAGATGTTACTGTGTTGTGTTTCCTCTATGCCATCACACAGAGACAGACTAAGTGTTAGTTACCTCAATGCAACCTTTTGACAGTCTGCAGGGGTCTGTTTCAGCCCCACAGCACTCCTGGTGCTACTTCTCTAGAGAAGTGCATTGCTTCACGTGAATCTGGTTTGTGAGAATTACTCCTTTAATTTTTTTTAATGAAAATCGGGAGTGATTTCATTGTTGTCAGTTACATCACACTTATTTCAAAATAATGAGAAGAGCCTGTCTTTAGCCAAGTCTAATACGTGGGATGTACCCATAGAAGTCATTAGTCATCAACAGAAGGGAAACTGTCTACTCTTTATTGTATCTTTTGCAAACATGCCAGGGTGTGATTTAGGTGTTATGAAGGAAACCACCGTCTTTCTGGAGAATAGCTGGACAACAGCTCAGCTACAGAGGGAGGAATAAGTTACAGGGGAACAAGTTATCAGGGAAGCAAGGCAGGATTCTTTTTTCTAAACATCATTCTCTTGGCTTAGGGTGTATTCAGACCTGAGAAAAACAGGTACGTTTACCTGAATGTATCTGCGCATACACTTAAATTAGTTTGTTAAAAATGTACTTAGTACATTTAACACTTGCATTGCTTATTTTGCATACTAAAGAAAATGTCATGGTGGTTAAGATTTACAAATCCTGACAAGTATTGTAAGATGTAACCAATTGTAAGATGTGTTATATATAGTTTATAATCTTTAAAAAACCCCAGACATTACAAATTAGTAATTGCTAAAAAGTGTAGATCTCCCTGGACAACACTTCTAGTTTGTGGTTGAGCAGAGTGCAGCATATATGTAATTTCTGAATTTACATCAGCTAGTCTATGTACCTAAGTAAGTGGAAAGTTTGAGGACATATAAAATACAGTAGAGGGCTCTCAACAGAGCACCTATTCCCATTTCTTGATAATGAATGCCTAACTAAGCTTTAAAACAGGGTTCTAAAACACGGCACTTTTTACTCTATAGACATGGTAATTTCTTAATAAAAAGTGGACAGGTGCTTGCTGCCTATTGCAGCTCTGCTCTTCTAACAGGCACTGCTTCAGTGGCACTGCCAAAGCAGGGGAGAGGACGTCTGAATTGCGATTTTCTTGGCAGCAGCCATGATGAAGTGTTGATGTTTCAGGAGTCAATCAGAAATTATCAGACCTGAGCAGCCTCAATGATTTCTATGTTCTACTAATTATAGAGATTCTGCTGGGAGCCCAAGTTGTGTCCATCACATAGTGTTGATCAAAACCATTAATTTCTCTGGAGCTAATTTTGCTATGGGGCTTGAAAAGGTCCATTACACCTGCCTAATTTAAATGGATTGCTGCTTTAGGAACCGAAAAAGTAGCTTTAAAATTATCATGGCATCTTGATGGTTATTTCGAGTTGAAGTGTTTCACTTTAAAAACCAGTTCCTTTAAATTCTTACTTTTTTACTTATGATTCCAGAGTGTTTTCATACTGTGTAGAGTTTGGAGTCTTTAGTACCCCAAACTGAATTAATTCAATGGTGTTTAAGACATTTACTTAACAAGAAACAACATCTGATGTACTTTTCTAGCCTCAGTGACAGACTGAAGAATTAAATCTCCTTGCAAAATACTGGAAAGTCTATCTATTACTTTATGCCGTTATTCCATTTAAACATATTTCTGGTGTCTGTGGGCTGCAAAACTCAGCGAGCTACTTTTCCACTTTTATTATTGTTTTCCATAGTGTGCTTTATGCTGGCAGTACAATCAATAAAAAACATCTACCACCACCTACTTCTCATTTGAAGTTGTGTTAAGTGATCAAATTATTAGTCAGTGTAATAGTGACTCCATACTGGCGTATAGACTTTGGGCACAGACTGTAAAGCTTGTCTTTCCCGGGCACAGTGCAGATGCACTCAGGAAACAGTCCCTCATCTAGAGAGCTAACGTGTCATGATCTTGTTGTAATTTTCTGATGGACAGCGATTCCTAATGTATTTTCATTGTACCTCTTTTGTCCTGGATGTAAATTGTCGATACTTCTTCAGGTTGTTGATCTAATGGGACCTACTCCTGGACATTGGCTGTGAGTCTCGTTTGAGATTGTCAGCGTGGAACTAACTGGTGCCGTTTGCCGTTCTGGATCGATCTTCCACCTGAGCGTGTTGAGCACCACCGTGCCGGCGGGAGCGGAGCTTTCCGGGGACGCGCAAGCCGGGGACGCGCAAGCCGGGCACAGCCAGCGGCGCCGGGGCACCGAGCGGGTCCCTTTCTCACCTCCGGCGTTTCGCAGGCCCGAAAGGACTGCAGGGGCTCAGCGGGCTCCCCGCCGGGCACCTCACCGCGGAGAGTAGTTCGAAGGGGGCGCGGGAGGAAAAGGGCAGATGGGAGTCGGGAAAGTGGAGCCCGCGTTGCTGTGGGGGCGGGCCCGGCCCGCGGGGGAAGGCGGCCCACAGCGCCTCTCCTCCCTCCGCCTCCTTTGACAGCGCCGGACCAGCCCGGGAGCCCGCAGCGTCCCGCCGTTCCTGCTGTTGGCGGCTCCCCCTGCCCAGTTCCCCACCGCCCAGTTCTCTCGCTCCGCCGCCGCGTCCTCGCTGGGGCAGCAGCTGCGAGAGCCACATGCCGGGAGCCGAGGAGGAGCCGGACGGAGCGAGGTAAGGCGCTGCTCCTTCGGAGCTGGGCAGGGAGCGGCCGCCCCTCAGAACGGGAGAGGTTCGGCTCGGGTTTTTGGTCAGCTAGGGTCTCGGGGGGCTGTGGCCCACAGGGGTTGCGCTTGCCTCGGGGGGCTCCGCACGGGGCGCTCGGGAAGAGGCTCCCGTCGGCTCCTGGTGATGAAGAGGGGCCGCGCCCTTCTGCAGCGCCTCGTCCCGCGCTCCCGCCCGCTCTGGCGGTGTTCGAGAGGGGACACGGAGCACCTCGCACCGGTGTGAGCAACCCCCAGAGCCTAACGCTGCCAAGGTCGGTGTAACGCGAGCGGGAGGGAGGCGAGCAGGCTCCCCACCTGAGATACCCCTTGCCTGAGGGAACACCCCTTCCCCACCCTGCCTCAAGGACCCCGAACTTGGGCCGTGCCCGGCAGCGCCGTGCGGGGTCCTGAGGGGGAGGCTTGGGGGCTGCGGGCACTCAGTGCCGCTTGCCCCGGGTTCCCGCAGCCGGTTGGGCTTTATTTGTTTATCTTTCCAAGAACTCAGCAGTGTCTGTTCAGGTTGTGAGCGTAGTTCGGGAGGAAAACGCCGCGCAGAAAGGTGCCCCTTTAAAAGCCGTGGCTCTTTCCACTGATAAGATTTTTCCCCGCTGCCTCAGCGAGTGCCAGAGCGGCCCCGGCGCTCGGCCCTTGCCTTTGCTCAACGCAGCCCCCACGGGGCGGTGGGAGGTGGAGGAGTGTAGGGGAAAGTGGGAAAAACAAACAGCGAGTGAAATCCTTTAGGCTTAACAAGTGAGCCACAGCCGGAGGCTGTGAAGGAGGGACTGCAGGCCATCCAGAATTTAATAGTTAGCGTTGGGCAAGGTCAGTGAAGGTGCCAACGCTGTGAGGTTGTTCTGGCTGGCTGCAGGCCATGTGGCAGTGCCAGTGTCCCACCAGTAATTTTTCTTAGTGAGGTGGCTGTCAGTGACCAGAACTTGTGATTTACTAAGGAACCTTTTACATTAATGCAAGAAATTCAACTTCAGCAGCTGATCTCTTTATTATTCTTTA
Source organism: Phoeniculus purpureus (assembly GCA_028565055.1). NCBI lineage: Eukaryota > Metazoa > Chordata > Aves > Bucerotiformes > Phoeniculidae > Phoeniculus > Phoeniculus purpureus. The sequence continues at coordinate 6,119,994 of JAOXOE010000745.1, read as the reverse complement.
TGGTTCTTAAATCTTGTCAATAGGAAACCTTTGTGTACTCTTTTCCACGTGTGCATACACACCTTAATGTATTTAATGTATAACTGTTATCATTTCATACCTTGTGTGCTGTGTTTTCGGAGTGACGGAGAGAAAATTCATTAATACTCCAACACTTGTTACAGACTTAATTTGCTTCCACACCTAGTCCTGTTGCAAGTGCTGAGTTTTGCTGAGTGCAGCAAGTTAAGAGATGGGTGCTGTGTCTGTACAGAATTTGAAATTGGAATAGAAGCAATGGGATGGGGAAAAAATGGAGTTAAAAATGTGTAATAGGTTTGCACAACGTAGGTATGTTGCCCTAGTGTGCATGAAGTAAGGGAATGCACAGGAGTATGTCTGGCTTGTCATTTAGTTGTTAGTCCTCTTGTTTAAGTTTTTTATACGTATGGCTCACTACCTGTGAACAGTAAATATTTATTAACCAGTTTTAATATGCAAAATACCGTGTTGTTTTGAATAAAAATCCCTCTTAATTTCACACCACAGTTATGCCTATCTGTTAGCCTGTGACAAGGCCTTGTGACCCGCAAAGACACTGAGATTCAGTATCGTTCCCTGCGCATTTTCTCAGACCTTTGCTCTGTTTTGAATAGTGCACTTCTTCTCAGACTGCCTTTGTGTAGACAGTTGTTCTGGCATGATTCCAAGTTGTGGGAGTTGTGTGCACGCAGGGTTTGGAGGTGTTGTGCGGAGTCGCTTCCAGCAAGTGGCCAGGGAGACCACGTGTCCTTACACAAAAGTCAGTTTTGTTTTGCTGTTGGTGAATTGAAGTGGGTGATACATGATTCTACTCAGGAGTTAATGTGTAGTGTCTTAGTATCTACTCAGGAGCTAGTTTTCCTTGTGTTGTATCTTTTGCTTTAGGTAAAGAAAATTAACCTGACCTCTAAAAGTTATGTTAGAGATTTATTTGCATGTTTTCAGTATTTTTGAACAATCTCTTTTAAAACACATTTTTTTTTATAGTATTTTTTTGAAAGCGTCTACCTACTGCTATAAATGCTTTTAGAATCCTTTTGGGATGCTTTATGTGTACACTGTATATTGCAGACACCTTATCCTCTGTTAAATATGATGCGCATTTTGAGAAGTAGTTTGTTAACAGCTGCCTATTTTTTCTGTGCAATGTGTAGGGAAACTGGCAAATGAAACATTTGTTGGAAGGCCTAAAGGACTTGATTTTTTTTTTGTTTAACTTCATTAGTCTTTTAACGATTAATAATCTATTAATGTCACTTACTTGGTGGGTTTTTTTGAAGGGGAGTGTATAAACATTGCAAGGTCATCTAGGTTTTACAGGTAAATTCAACTACACATGGATAAATAGGTAAAATCTAGTACTTTGTAGATAAATTCTAATCTGTTAGTTGGAAAAAGCCTGAGCAGAGCAGTATTACATTGAAGTAAAATTTGGAAACACATGAAAACACTGTAATGTACTGGACAAAGAAAATTCCTGACATTTTCATGTTTGCATCTCTACTTACTGAAAAAATTTTCCACATATTTGATATTATTAGGTCCTATGAAAGTTCCTTTGGTGGTGTTCTTGGGGTTTTTTAGTTAGCAAATTGTGTCTCTCAACTTGTGTGGGTGTGTTACAGATTCAGTTGCCTGAGTAGTATGAAATCTGGAGTAAACAAACAGCTATGGTCTTGTACAAACTCTTTGAACATGTAGAACTGCTGTAGGGTAGTAGATAAATAATAGGAAAATAAAGGACTTGGTAAATATGTTCCAGTGATGTGTGATTATCAAACACCTTGTGCTTTTGCTTTTGACTGTAACAGCTGCAAATAAACTGTTCTGAAATAGTTAAAGAACATCTAACTGCAGTGGCCTCTGCCTGCAAATGTAACAGAGGGTATAAAACCCAAGGAACACTTTCTGATCTAGTATCAGCCAGGGCTGAACACTGCCATACACTGTGGAAATGTGAACAATGATTAACTCACAGTGCTCCACACTGTACAGGATCCATCTGAAGTGGTTGACGTGCTCATAGGCCAAATTGTTCCTGTCTACACACAGGGGCACATGTACACGCGTATTTATTTGCTTCTTCCTAATCCTACCTCCTTAGTGAGTAGTCTAAGGATCTCAAATCTGAGTAAGTGTGCTCCCATACTTAGTTCAAAGTAATGTTTGTCTTAGAGCAGTGCTGAGGGTCATACTTGGACGCATGGCAGTGAAATCCAGGCGTCTCCTCCCAACAATTGTTTAACTGGACAAGAAGCAGAAGTTCTATATTCTTCCTAATGAAAGAGCTTTTAGAAAGGGGCCTTGTTCTGTTACTTTATTTTCCCATTATTATTGAACTCCTTCTGTAGAGGATTAGTTACCATCACAATCGGGGATTTCCCTTCGTAACTACAGGTGTAATCAACATGTGGTGCAACTTGTATTCAGAAAGGTTTACTGGCTTTTGTACCACTGAAACTTGCATGAACTTGGAAAGTTGGCAGGAGTTATCTGGGCTTGTGTGGTTTCTGTAGAGTAAGAACAGCTGTAAGAGCAGCTTTTCTGCTACCATCGCTTGAATGTTTTAGTTGTTAAATACAAGTACAGCTTTCATTCGTTTACTTTAAACACTTCAGGTTTTTTCTAAAATATTGAGTATAGTTAGAAGAAAAAGGTGTCCTTTATTCTACCTGTACTGTATCAGGAATCCCACAGAACTTGTTTTGGACATTACAGTGCATGTCTAGCTAGTCTTCTTTTGGAAAGTTTTGTCTGGACCATCACCTTTGTCTTGAAGACAACAACCAGCGATTTGGGCAATGTGTGCTTTAGGAGTAGCTGACTGTCCCTGCTGCTCTATGGCCTTTAACTGCTGCATGCTGGTGGTTGGGAGAGGCAGGAGGCCTATGTGAGTTGTACTACAGCCCTTAAAATCATCACATTTGTGTTGACCCAGACTATGATGAGTGCATCCCAAATGTGCTTCTTAGGAGTATGAGCCTTAAAATATTTTGCCTACAGAAACAGATGCTGTCCAAATTAGCATTTGTTCATACTCCACAGGTAAGTAATCAGTTCCTCGGGGTAAAAATCTCTCAAGCAAGCTGATTACTCGGTAGGGGTGATCTTGCAAACCTTCCCATCTATGTTTGGGTTCTGACTGAGCTTAGCAATTAAATATAAGAGAAAAGTTATGAAGAGGGAGAAGAAGATAATTTTAGGACAGCGCACTTTTTTTGTCTGCCATTCAAATCTGTAAATAGTAAAAAAAAATACATGCAAAACCAGCTTGACAAACTTAAACGTGGTGTTCAACTGTGCATTGATCCTGAAGGAAATAATAATAATTATTAACACTGGAGGCTGAAAGGATAATCATTTTAATGTTAAGGAGAAGATGTGACAACCTTCTAGGCAGGTACAATTGTGACACTGCTACTGTTCCCTGGTAGTGACAATTCTGATAAATGGGAAAGTAGCTTGTGTTTGTTCAAACTGTGGTTGTGTTTCTCTTGGTTTTCATTTATTCTTAATGTTTTTTTGTTGAGAATAAGTCCCTTTATCCTGAGGGATGCCAGAATGTGTTGAAAGGAAGAGAAGAAGATGAAAAAATGCTGCGTTCATTTCACACTGGGCATGCAAGCTGAATCTCTTCTTTTTTTTTTACTTTGGAGTCTGCCATTACCATTCAAACATACTGGTTTCAGAAAACTGTTTAATGAATTGCCCCTTAAATAACACACAGTTATTTCTGGAAATAATTTTTCTCTAGATATAATCTAGATTAAAAACAATAGATAAACTCTTATTGTTTGTTACAGCTTTTGAATAATAGTGCTTGCTTTCAAATTCAGAAGTTAGAGGATGATAGAGTTAAATTAATCTCAGAAACTGCCAGCTGTATGAGTCACTAAATTGGGAACATAAATACTCATAATCTCTGGAAAGAACCTTTCAACATTGTTTGCTGCATAGTGTCAACTGCAAAGCATCTTAAGTTTGAAAGTAGTTGTATTTGCATTTGAAATTATAGCTTATGAGAAAAACCAGACCTTTTTCCTCTTTTTGCTTGTCAAACTGGCCAAAAGCTAGCACTACGTGTGCAGTAGAAGGTAGCTTACTGTCATGCGTTGTTTACTTGCTTTATTGAAAACAAAACTTGGGAGAGGGGGAGCAGGGCAGAGAAGTGGCCAGTGCTGGAAAATTATTCCTGCCATAGATAAGAATGAATAGGTTGTTTTGTTTACTGTCTGGTGCTGAAGTCAGATCACTGACAGTCCAGAGAGAAATAAATTTTTTTCAAAATTACATGTGTGATTGTAACATCAATGACCAAAAAAAAAGGGTAGAAAGGAGGTCCTTGGGAACTACAGACCTGTCAGTCTCAATTCTGTGCCTGGGATGATCATGGAATAGATTCTCCTAGAAGAAATGCTAATGCACACGGTGGACGGGGAAGTGGTTCAAGACAGCCAGCAGGGCTCTGCTACTAAGGGCAAGTCCTGTCTGGCCAACCTAGTGGCTTTCTACAGTGGGGTGACTGCATCAGCGGACAAGGAAGGAGCTATAGGTGTCACCTATCTGGACTTCTGCAAGGTCTTTGAAACGGTCCCACACAACATCCTTCTGTTTGAGAGATATGGGTTTGATGGGTCCACTGTTCAGTGGAAAAGTAATCAGCTGGATCACTGTATCCAGAGTATAGTGTCTGGATGGAAAACTGTGACAAGTGGTGTCCCTCAGGGGTTTGTACTAGGACCAGTATTGTTTAATATCTTCATTATATCAACAGTGTCATTGCGTGCATTCTCAGGAAGTTTACTGATGGCACCAAGCCATCAGTGGCTTGATATGACAGAAGCACAGGATGCCACCCAGAGGGAGCTGGAGAAGTGGACCTAGGTGAACCCCAGCAAGGTTGTCAGGCACAATAAGGCCAAGTGCAGGGTCCTGCACCTGTGCTGGGGCAACTAGAGGTATCAATACAGGCTGGGAGAGGACCTGCTGGAGAGCAGCCCTATAGGAAAAGATATGGGGATACTAGTGGATGAAAAACTGGATATGAGTCACCAGTGTGCAACTGCAGTCCAGAAGACCGGCTGCATCAAAAGAAATGTGACCAGCAGATTGAGAATGGTGATTTGGCCTTTCTACTCTGCCCTGGTGAGACCTCACCTGGAGTACAGCATCTAGTTCTGGAGCCCCCAACACAAGAAGGGTGTGGACCTGTTGGTTCATGTCCATCATTATCAGAGGGCTGGAGCACCTATCTTATGAAGACAGGCTGAGAGAGTTGGTGTTGTTCATCCTGAAGAGGAAAAGACTCTAGGGGTACCTCATAGTGACCTTCCAATACCTGAAAAAGGGCTATCAGAAGGCTGGGGAAGACTGTTCACAAGGGTGTGGAATGATAGGACAAGGGATCATGTATTTAAGCTGGAAAAGGATAGATTTAAGATCGACATTAGGAAAATGTTCTTTAACATGAGGATAGTGGATCACTGGAACAGGTTGCCTAGAAAGGTGATTGAAGCCCCATCCCTGGAGACGTTCAAAGACAGACTTGATATGGCTCTGAGCAATCTGTTCTGGTTAGAGATGCCCCTGCTTGTTGTAGGGGGTTTGGACTAGGTGATCTTTAGAGGTCGCTTCCAAACCAATGCATTCTATGATTCTATGAAAAGTTCCTTGATATCTAGTTACATTGAGTAGAATATAGTACTTAGCGTTCTCTGTGTTCTGCTCAGTGTGTTGAATTTTGTCTGTGTACCTTTGGCATTTTAAACCTTCTGTTTAAAGTGTTCTCTTCAAGTTCTGCCACTATTTCATAATGTAAGATTTTTTTCTTAACCAGATAAGGGAGTTGTGTTTTACTAGTAAGACACAGAGTAGTGAAATATTAAATTCTTTTTTTACAAAATTGCTATGACAATCGGTTAGCATGCTTAAAAGTTACAAAGCTCACAAACATTCTCTTCACTACTGAAGTTTCTGAGTTGAAGCCACTGGAAGACTCAAAGCTCCTGATAACTTTGTGGGTTGGACAGTGCAGGTGAGCCCTTGTTCTTCTGTTATCACTGTGATTATCCTATAACATGGTGATGTGCAGGATAGACTACAACAGCAGTCTGAATTTGTTCATAACTCTTGTTTTCCACAGTAATAACCAGCTCAGGAAAATTTATGTTTGTGTTTTGGGATTGAAACAAGTATGTACTTGTGTTTTCACTGATTACAGAATATCTTTGGAAGAGACCTTTAAGATGACTAATGCTGATGTCTTCCTATGTAAATATATTTAAACAATTTTGAAAGATGTCTGAGTTGTTTCCACATCGTCTCTTTGATGCTGGTATACTTCTCTGTATGCTTTCATGAAGATGGTGTGAGGTGATTTGTAATGGGTTGTCTTCCTACTTCTGTTATTTTTTAGGGAAAAGTCTAGGTAAGTTAAACAATGTTTACTTTAAATAGGACATTGAGCGCAGATGATCCCTTTAAATAGGACATTGAGTGTCTCATAGTAGTCTGTGTTTGTCCAGCACTGAACATTATTCCATGTCAGTGCTCTGACGTCGGACTGGTATTGCCTTGCATCCATCTATCTATCTATAAGTTAAGATTCATGGTATTTCAAAAGAAGCAGTGTCTTTTATATACATCTGAAGAGTGTCTTGCTGTCTATAGCAAGTATGTGGGAGGGGGATTACTTTAAAGCTTCCTCCTGTCATCTTGGAAAGTTGTAATGGAATCTCCAAATATGGAACGAAAATGTATGCGCAGTACTTGTGGTTCTCTGGACTGCTTCCTCGAAGCATGCGTGTCTCTGTATGTAAACTTGTGTAAAGTACCTATATAAAACTTGTGTGCACTTCTTCAGAGGACAGAAGGTGATCCTTCAAGGACAGCAATACAAACCCTTTCAAAAATAGGTATTTCAAAAGGTCCTCCCAAACCTCATTCTGAAGTGCTTTTTAAAGACCTCAGGAAGGTAAGCAATGGTGTATCACATGGGCTTGCTGAGGTCAAAACTCACTCAAAATAATTGTAGTTATGTGAGAGTTTTTGGTATGCTGGGTTTAGCTTGAAGTGATTAAGCAACGTGAAATTTCTCAACACTGCCTGCTGCTGTAGTCAGGAGAAATATTCTTCAAGAGCCTTTTGAGTTTTCACTCAGACTTTACTGAAGTATGTATGTTCCAGCAGTAAGAAGTTTGGCAACTGCAGCTTGTGAAAAACCTCAGAAAAACAATTAGGATAAAAGATAGGTCTGGTATTTGTTACCAAGTAAAATAATGAAGTTTTTAAATCGAGTTTCTATCTGCCCTCCAACAAGCTGTTTGCCTAAGGTGGTTGCTGGTTAGGAGCTGAGTACTATCAAGATATGAGATATGTGCGTGCTAACTGTGTGGAGATGTGATTTTTCCGAAAACAGTATAAGAATAGCTGTGTTGGTTTACTAGAAATTACGCATTTGTGTGCAGCTAGTGAGGAAAAAGATAGTATGATGCACTCTTGCTAATTAGCAATCTGTTGTTCAGATTTGGTGAGTGATCGAAGACTTCTGCTTGAGAGAACGATGGTATGTAGCATTACTGTGTTTTCCCTTTGTAGTACATGCACATTACTTTGGTGATGCTACTGCCTTTATCTTCCTCTACAGGTTTCTGCATTGTGGGGTGTTAGAGCTCAGTAAAGTGTTTTTCACAGTTCTCAAGTATAACAAGATACTGTTTCAACAGTGCAAACGTTTTGATGAGGGTCAAGAGCTGCAGCGCCATGCTTTATCAGAAGATATTTGTTATTTTAACTTCAACTGTTTCAACTGTAGTGAACAGCTGTTGAATGATACCTTAGCTGCTATGAATATCTTGCTTGTCTAGAGATCAAGTAGGGAGTGGAGGGAAAGGCAAGAAAGATTTCTCAGCCTGAGGATCAAAGTGTATCTAGACTTTGTAACACAAGTGGGGAAAAAAAAGGAGGGGCTTTTGTGTAAGGAATCATCTTTTTAAGAAGATTGGCTAATATTTTCCGTGTTCTGCATAATATAAATCACAGGCTAGTCTAAGGCCCTGGGATGTTGTGGCTACAACAGTTTTAATGAACTATCTCATTCTTTCTCTTAAAATGATCCTCAGATCGTCTGCACGTGTTCAGAGTCTTGAGTGCTGTTCCATACGATATATTTTTCCCCCTTGATTTTTTTTTTTGTCCTTTTAAGGGCAATTGCAGAACTTCCAGAATGAAATCTAAACAAATAAAATACACTTAAATATGTTTCTTGCACTTGTCAGCTCTTGAGCCAGTGACTTACCACAACTACGATTTTCTCTGCCGTTATATAAGGTGTTAGAATCTATTCTAAGGCTGATGGATTGAGAAGGAATCAGATAATCGAAGCATAAAAAATAGCTTCTTTGTGGAGATAACAAGAGAATTATGGGGTGCATGCTTCCTTCTGGGTACTCTAGTGTTAAGCCATCTGTCCTTGGTCGTAGAAGACTACCTGTGTTTATTTTCTGATGTTTCTTCAAAACCAGCAAGGATGCTTCCTCAAGGCTGTTCCCTCAATAAGATAGTGACAGTAGTGTTAAACATAGCTGCTATAAATAAAGTCTTGACATCGTTTTCCTGTGTTTTTGTTCTGGAATTGCCTTTTGCTCACTTCCTTGTATTACAGCACAGCATGATCTCCAGGACAACACCTAAACCAAATGCAAATTCCTCATCTGGAACAGTCAAGGTTCAGTGTACAAACAGAGACTGAGGAACAGAAAATGTCTGAAGCAGAGTCTCTTTAATAAACATGGATTGACTTGCCTTGACACCTGGCTTCAAATTATTAGAAGGGAAGATGACAGATTTATTTTCCTCCTTCAAGTTTCATTATATATAGTGCCTGTGCCATAGAGTTCAAGTCTGAACAAGAGTTGAATGGTGATATTGAAAGATACACCCGTGAATAGCCTATTTTTTTCTGAATATTTTTCCTTTGCTTTGTGAATTGTATTTCATTTTCTAATATGTTGTTATTACTCAAGACTAATTTCTGGGAACAGTATTCTGGGTAAATAATTTCTAAACTAATGTATCCAAACAAAGTTTTACTTTGCCTGTTCTAAACTCTAGTTTTGTTTGTTTCCTTTTGAATGCAGTGGTTTTTTTGGAGATTATCAGCCTTACAATAACATTTTTTACACATCAGAACAATTCAGTCTACCAAAGCCGTTTGTGTTCACTAGAAATACTTCTACAAAGAATGTTCTTAATAGGCAAAAGAAATATATTCCCTTCTACATCTTAAAATAGGAGTGCTTTTATTAAAAAAATCAATTATTTATTCTGTAGAAGGAATTTCAGAACTGTCTGTGACACAGCAGTCAGTCAGGATAGAATCTAGAGGCTGAGAATTTTTGATTGAAAAGGCTTTCAAGTAAGAGAAGTGGTGATAGTATCTGCTATCTATGGTTTTGCAAAGTGCAGATGTATACTAATTTTTCATTTTGTTATTTAGAAACTATTTAAAAACTTCTAGTGTTTTGACAAGGCCATAAAACTTGTCAGCGATGGGATCAGCTGTCTAATTGCCTGTTAATCCTGGTAAAGGGTGAAGCAGGGCCTGTGTAGGCCTGTAGTCAGGAATGAGACGATAAAGGAGTATCCCTGATGCTTGACTCTTAGCTGTACAGCCTGCATTAGTATGAATGAGTGCTGCTGGATGGCAGCACTGAACAGACACTTGGTCTCAAACAATCTCCTCCATCTGAAAAGACCAGAAAGAAGGAGAAGCATGATTAGGAAGAAACTGGTTGATAGAGAAGTAAATCAAAATGCTCAGAGTTTGTGCTAGACGGTTATGTGCTGGGTACTGCTGGAGAATTGTTCTTTCTTGGCTGTGGGTGGAAAGCTAGAAGGATGCTTTGCACCTCCTGCTCACACTGTGGGGAACCACACCATGGTGGCTGTAGTGCTGGGAACAGAGGTGGGTCAGACAGACACGGTGGTGGTTTCTGTCCCACTTCTGCCATTGGTAGCTGATACAACCTTGTCCACCATTGTGTCAGCTGGCTGTTGTGCTTCTCCCCTCTGCATGTGTACTGAAGAGACTGCATTTGTTTGGTTAGTGGGTGACTTGGCAGATGTCTCCTATTATTTGAAACCAAGCAGTGCAGGCTGCAAGAACATGATGGTGTCTTGAAAGAATATGACTCTTGGTATACAAAAAGCCTGATTCTTGGTATGCAGCATAGAGATAGCTTTTTGCAGGTGTGGTGGATGGGACCTTGCTATCAGAATGAATAAATGCTGGCCTTGTGATGCCCTCTTTTATGTTACAGAAAACACCAGAGGCAGATTTTTGGAAGATGCTGAGGTTGTCAAGGGGAAGGAGCACAAAGTGTTACTGAGTGTTTTCAGACAATAGACTGGAAATGCAAGGGGCTGGAGAAGTTTGACAAGTTATATTCCTATGTATATGACTTTGTGATTTTTCTTTGTGGAACATGTGAGACCATAAATTTGGTTTATGCCTTGTTTAATTTGTTTTCTGTTAGATAATACATCAAGCTTTATCATCAATTGTTTGTAGAAGAGCTTGTTGCTCAGTAACTTTTATCACTTGGTCTGTTAATCTAGTTTCAGTGTGCATGTAGCAATGCAGAGAGGTATGTGTGGAGACACTGCTGAGATGTTTTTTAAGGATGGAGAGAGGAGTGCTGAATAATGTATATATATATTTTTTTTAATAATAGGATTGAACACTTGTGCTGCTGTAATACTAGTTCACAAGTGACCAGTAGAAGTTGTTTGGTTTGACTGGTTTTGATGGAATGGCAATCTTGTGGCTTTGTCATTTGCATCTTTGAGCTTTCAACTTTAAGAATTAATGGCCTGCTTTTAACTTTCCCTTGCATCTTTGATCTTACCTCCTCTTACAGTCACTGCTACTAGTAAAACTACTGTTGGCATATCAGAGTCACAGAACGTCAGGGATTGGAAGGGACCTCAAAAGATCATCTAGTCCAATCCCCCTGCCACAGCAGGATCACCTAGACCATGTTGAAGTATTTGGGCTTTCCTGATGTAGAGTAGAAGTTCATTACCAAAAGATAAGTCTTGATTTACCCTGTCAGGAAAGGGCTTTCTTTGCAGAAGATGTTTCAGTATAGCCTCGTGCATTATTGCATCACAATATACTTCAGAGGAAGTCTTCTCTTTCTGTGATACTACAGACAAGACAGGGAAGTTGTAATTGAGCTTTTAACATCTGCTGCTACTGAGTCACTTATAGCATTACTAGGTTCTTGGGTGGCTTTGTTTTGGTTTTTTTTGGTGTTTTTTTTTTTTTGTGGTGAGTTTCTGTTGTTTGGTTTCTTAGGGTTTATTTGTTTTAATTTTTTTCCCACCCTATGTCCCCCAAAGTGATTCAATTTCTGGTTCAGGAGTAAATTTGAGGTCAGGCGCTGATCCAAAAAGGGGTCAGATTAGTAACAATCTCTGTTCCTGCCCTCACAGAGGTAAGGGTTTTTGTGGTTCTCAGAATAGTTTTCCAGGCCTTCAAAACAAGATTTCAAGAAAGACATTTGCTCAGAAGAAGACTGTGCAGAATATTTGTCCACTTCTATGATGAATGGTGTAAAAAAAGAAGGCAGAATCAAGGATCTGTTCTTGTAAGGCCATGGTGTTTTCTCCAGGATTCCAGTGCTGCATGCCATGTTCTCAGCAAAATACAGGCAAAAAGTTACTAATTCCAGACAGGACTGGAATTGCTGATTTCAGAATCATAGAATTTTGAGACTTGTGTCTCATAAACATGCTTACTGCTTGTATATTCCTATGTGGACAGAATTTGGAAGCTGTTTTTCAGCATTCTCTTCAAAGTGGGTGTTTTGTTCAGTACCTATGTTTTGAAGTGGCAGGTCTCCTCTGCCTGCGGTGATGGGACACAGGCATTGTGCACAACTTCTAATGCTATCTATGCCTGTCAGGTGGGATTTTGACCCATACAGGTTAATCCAGCTTTTTAGTCATTCTTTATACCTTCTTGTAGAAAGCAAATGAATTATTAAGTTGACAAGCACAGCTTATTTTCTGGTTATGTTCTAGTACATGTTAGTTAATATACAGCTGAACCTGTTCTCTGTTAATCAGTGAGGTCTCTGTGCTGGTCATAATAGAAACAGGGTATCAAATCTACTCGAAAAAGATGACCTTGATCAGTAAAATTTGCTTTATTACTCCCCTTTTTAAAAGAGAAGAGGAAAGCCAAAAAAGCTATGTGTATTACGAAGTTCCATGTTAACATAGTGAATCCTGTCACCAAAATACAGTAAAATTTCATTGTGGTATTAACTTGCCTTATCTAGGGACTTAATTTTTTCTTAGCATTGTTTACTTGAAGCACCTTTGGCTGTCTGGACCTTTTGGAAATGCGGTAGCCTAGGAATTGCTGTTGCCAGTGTTTGAATAGGTCTGTGCCGTGCGAGTGACTTCAGCTGTGAATGGTCAGTTCTTTGCATATCAGCAAAGTGATTGGTCTTGAGTTATTAAAATACGGGCATTAAGCTACTAAAATATGCTAAAAAGATTCTGTAAATTTTTACATGGAGAAAATTACAATTTCTGCTTTAATGTTGTGTGGATCATTCCATGGCAACACTAGCTGTAACTGCTGCTCTGAATTAACATAACTGACACTGTGCATAGCCTTGGATACAGGCTTGCTGACATCAACTCTTTTGGCGTATGTTCAGAAAAGTAAACAAAAGACAATCAGTGTTGAGTTTGGCATAAGTAACAAGTCCACAAAACTGCCAAATCCTTCCTGATGTATTCAGCCATTTAATCCCATTGATTTAGGACATTCACTTCAGTGAGTAAAACACTCTGTATTTGGTCTTAAAAGTTCTTTTCAAGTTTAGGGTTTCGGATGAATCAGTAAGCACATTCTTCACTTATTTTGAATTTTTCATGTTTTTTTCAATGTTTTTCTTTTCTAGGAAAAAAATGAATTCTGAAAGCTCAGCGCTTGCCATGAGTAGCCCTGCTATAATAAACCAATGTCCCAGAGAAGGAATGGGAGAAGAAAGAATTTGGTAAGCTGTACTTCTAATTTTCTAAAGCATCAGTAGACAGCAATATTGGGTGATTCGATGTAGCTTTAAAATTATAAGTAAGATAATTCTATGTTCTAAATGTTTGCAATACTTTCATAGAATCATTAGGGATTGGAAGTGACTTCAAAATATCACCTAGTCCGATCCCCCCGCCACAGCAGGATCACCTAGACCAAGTCGCACAGGAACATATCCAGGCGTGTTTTAATCATCTCCGGTGAAGGAGACTCCACAACCCCCTGGGTAGCCTGTTCCAATGCTCTGTTACCCTCACTGTGAAGAAGTTCCTTCTGATATTTATATGGAACCTCCTATGTTCAAGCTTACACCCACTGGCCCTTGTCCTATCATTGGATGACACTGAGAAGAGCCTGGCTCC
>JAOXOE010000745.1:6047740-6106397 GCA_028565055.1 Phoeniculus purpureus | reverse complement strand
AGCAAACTTGCTGACAGTGCACCCTAATCCCTCATCCAAGTCATTAATGAATCGATTGAATAGGACTGGTCCCAGTAATGACCCTTGGGGGACTCCACTAGATCCAGGCCTCCAACTAGACTCTGTCTCATTGACCACTACTCTCTGGCTTCTATCCTGCAGACAGTTCATGATCCACCTCACTACCCAATCATCCAGTCCACACTGCCTCAGTTTGGCTAAGAGGATGCTGTGGGAGACTCTGTCAAATGCTTTACTGAAGTCAGGATAGACCACATCCACCGCTTTGCTGTCATCTATCCACCTGGTTATGCCCTCAGAAAAGGCTAGCAGATTGGTGAAGCATGACTTCCCCTTGGTGAAGCCAGGCTGACTGTCCCTAATGACCCTCCTGTCCTTGATGTGCCTGGAGACAGTGTCTAGGATAAATTGTTCCATCACCTTTCCTGGGATGGAGGTGAGGCTGAAGATTGGAGTGACATTTGCTGTCCTCCAGTCCCTAGAGTCCTCTCCTGATCCCCAGGACTTAGAAAAGATGATGGAGAGTGGTCGGTGTTTGTCTTAAACAGAATGTCCTGTTGTCAGAGGATGCAATATTTATTGGAAGTGTGGTTAAATGTAGCTCTCCTTGTGTGTGTCAGCTGGCCTTTGTGTATTTGGTTGTCTTGTTTGTATTTATTTCACTTTCATTCAGAACAAAGGGAAAACCAGTCTGAGTAAACTTAAGCGTCAAAGCCTTTTATGGTGTGTTCTGGTAGGTTTACTGTCATGCAATAAGAAAATTATTTTGGAACACAGGGGATTTATGGCCAAATTAAAAAGTTATATCAAACAACAGAAGCTAAAGTGATCAGTATGAAAAGGACACTGCTAATTCTTTGCAATATTTTTGTTTTTAGATCTTGAAAAGCTGAACAAGAAAATTGTAAAGATCGCTTTCTTAAATACGAGGAGGAACAGGTTTTCTAAGGAAGGGCCAATAGCTGCTCTTATTTATACCACATATTGCTTTAAACTTTGATTCAGGGCCTGTTGTGGTTCAGTTTGGTGCACGTAACTGAGTTCAAAAACATTAAATTACACTGGCAGCTTATTAAAGACAACTGCTTGCATTGATCATGTATCTAGTAAAAATGTTTTCGTTTCTACAGATGTTTTAACTGGATGATAAATATTTTGTTAAGCATAGTTGTGTTTGTTATAGCTATTATTATAGACCTTATTAACGTAACGAACTGGAAGTGTTCTCTCCCAGGATTGGTACTCCCCTATGAGGAAAAAAATAACATTTTTCGTTGGATTAATATGCCCAAAGGGGAAAAAAATGCAAGTCATGGTACTTCCTATATATAAAGCTCTAGAAACAGGGGAAGGTTTTTTTAGAAGATTTAAGCTTTTCCCTCAGACTTTATAGGAATATTGAAACTCATTCCCATGTTTTGTCTTCAATAAGTTGATTAATTCCTGGCTTTTAAAATTTCTTAATAATTCTATTCTTTCACTGGCAAGACTTAAAGTGCAGGAAGACTTGTGTTCTAATGTTTTAGCTATGCCACCTGCTTGCAGAGTCTCAGTATGCTGCAGCATTTAACCTGTAGTGAGATGTTTTGTATCTGAGTTATTGAACTATCCGTGTACTATTGAACTAAATGGAATTTGCCATGACAGACTGCAGTCTTTTAGGTATGACAGAGGACAGAACTAGCGTGAACATGACATTATAAATTGACTTCTTTGGGGGGGGGAGGTGCTTGTTGCATGCTGAAGTTAAGTCATGGGCATGATTGCATGTACTAGAAGTTCAGTTTATTAGCTCTGGTGATGACAGGCCTGTTAAAATCTCAAGATAATCTGTTCTTGTCTATCTGCATTGAAATTACAGGAGTGGTTGTTGTCAGTGAATGTAGAACAGTTGTTCATGCAATAATAACCTTTCTCAGTGAAACGGTATTCTGGAAGTTGTTACAATCCTCTAACTGAGGGTGTTCAGTAAGAGCAGGTTTCTGTCCTTTACTGACTGGCTTAATGCCACATCCTTAAGAGCAAGGTATGAAAAGTATACAACACTCTTTTAAATGGGTGCAGGAGGTTTTACTTTTCAACACAGAGAAGTCTCTAGTGGGCTGTAGGCTTAATGACTTAACAGTCCTGTTTGATGTTTTTGTTACAAAGGTATGTATTTGGACTCTTCATCTGAAATACAAGCTAGAATGCAGAAAAAGACAAAACTGAAAATGAGGAGATAAGGAAACAGCAGTACAGGAATTTTAAAATCTTATATTGGATTGACTTGGCCCCAAATGTTACTTTATTTAGTACTCCTGGTATCTCTAGATGCCCATTAGTGAACCACAGCTTCTCAGCACTTCATGTTCTATCTTCAGAAGAGAGCCAGATGATAGGAATACAAACAAAAAGGCTTTTCAGAAATCACCCATTTGCTTTATAAAGGACATGATGTGATGGCACCTGAGTAATCGTTCTGAGAATGTTAGTACCTTCTCTACAGGGTAAATCAAAATGCTGTTCAAATTTCATGAACTGCTAAGAAATTCCTTGTCTGCTTTCTCTGGATGAACATTTTTGTTTCTGTCTAACCAGTATTAAATCTCGCTGAGTGGGTTTCCCAACCTAGACTCTCAATGAGAGCCTACTTCTACTTGGAAGCTAAAATGGAAGAGTTTGATTTTCTTCCTGTGCTTGAATATTGTGAAGTCTTTGAGACTGTCATGATGAGGGCCATTTACAGGTTGCCATCTGATCTTTTTTTTTTCCATCATTCAGAGGATCTTATCTGGATAGCTGACTTGTAGTGTGGAGATAAGCAAACATTTCTTTTTAATGAGGAGCTGATTTCTTTGTAAGGAAATCAGTATGTATCTGTGATCCAGCAGTACAAGGAGGTAATGACTAAAAATTAACAAACGTTATTGCTCTTCTTCCTAGTATTGCTGAAAGGCTACAGGAATAATTTCAGGCTGCACAGCCAAAGTGAATGATCTTAGCTGCTTCAATGTTCATGATACAGTGACTTTTTTATCAAAACATAACACAGGACTCTGTTCTCTCCCTCCCTAGCATTAATGCAGCTCTACCTTTGTCAAACAGTGAAATAGCCTGCATTTGCTAAGTAGCCAGGACTTTCTGTTTTGGTTATGAACAGAGATTTGTATGTCGGGGGGATGCTCTTATAGTGGTGCATGCCAGATGTAATTTATTGCATTAACCTGCAGCAGTTACAGATGAAGATATAAATTATGTTTAAAGCTTTAAATCAAGCCGGTGTTTCTTTGCAAGGTGAAATACTACATCATTAGAAATACCTGAAGTTTAGATAAAAATGTAGAACTTGTTTGTCAGTTTTTTTCCCTCTTTCATAGAATTACTATTAATTACTACAGGAAATGAATCTGTTGCAAAAGCTTAAAAATCCATTTTGTGCTGCCTTTTGGTTTGATTAGTGATGGGATATTTTGTGGTGCTGTGCATTGACTCCTAGTACAAATAGACAAGGCCTGAAGACAGCATGGGAAAAGAGTAGGTGTGAGACAGCTCACTGGTACAGAAACCTGCTTTCAGTGATGCAGGCTTTCACCTGTGTATATCCAGATTCACAAGGGCTGTTTTTCTTTCTTAATATGCTTGACACGTAGTTCATAATAAGAAGATAACAAAAGATTGTGTTGGTATTCAGGAAGTCAGCCCAGCTAAAAAACATCAGTCATCTGTTTTTTTTCTTGGTGGATGTTCTTGTTTCTCTCAAGGTAGTAAGCGCTCAGTCCTGTTCATCTAAATCAAACACATGCACAATCGTGACGAGATTCTTTGCCTTTAGGAAGAAAAGCACGTCAAGTAAACTCTCCATTTGAGAGAATCAAATTCCACTATATTAGAATTGGATTCTTTCTAGAAAACAAATAGTGCCCAAATGCACAGGCGTAGTATAGAAGACAAATTGTATTTGAGATTTTAGGTGGAAGAGTCTGTGTTTTCTATGAATGAGATCAAACCATTTTTTTTCTGCTTTTAAAACCTGCACTGAAGGTACATTAATTTATTTGTATCCTTAACTTAAAACATCTAAGAATCGCTGTTGTTGAAAACTATTGTTCAAAGCTACAGTGATCTTGTATATGTTGGACTTTAACAGGGAAATCACTTTTAAATTACTTTTTTGGTGTGTGTAATTTAGTGGCACAAATATCCGAGTGTGTTTAGATGAACGTTTTTATGAAGAGTATGGTAGTGCACACTTTTGATAGGTTGAGCAGATGACATTACAAAGAGCGGGCCTGAACAGTAAGTACTATTTATTATTTAACAGTATCTTCATGAAATATTCACAGCTGTGACAACCTTTTGCAGATGGAAAAGAATTTTTACTTAGCACAGCTTGTCTCTAAGTGGTTTGAGTTTTTCTTTTAGTATCTGAGTATTCACGTAGACTTTGAAATGTGCTTTCATCTTCAAACAGATGTTGCAGCTGAGTATTTTAAACAAAATACACAGAGCTTAGATATTCATATCTTTCAAAAACCTTATTCTTGTGGTCGGCAGTTCTGTGTGCAGAAAGACTGCAGGATCAGGTGAAGAAGTAAAAGTTCCCAGAGCTTAATATAAATGGCCATCAATTGTTGGTTTATCTCATCATCATGCTTTCACACAGACAACACACTTCTTTAGTACATGTAACAAACTTTGAAACACTCAATGTGTGTTGTAGTCTTTAGATTCCTTTATCTACTTCTCAGTTGTCGTGTTACTTACCTACAGCACTACAAAGCTTGCACAAAAACCCCTGCACCGATTATTTCTGGAAACATGTTGATTTAGCGCAAAAAAATAGTTTCTAAAAAAAGATTTCAGTATTTCTGTCCAACAGAGATTTTTATTAGATCTATCTGTAGTATGTGTATAAGGGATTCTAAGCAGAAAATCCTCCACACCTGCGGACACTTGCTGTCTGTTGGGCAATGTGTGTGTAATACAGCTGTGTGTAACAAGAGTTGAAGTTAAACTAGCAAACTATATAAATTAATTCATGAGTACTAAAAGTTCTATTCTTGCTGACTTAGGACTTTCTCGTATATCACAGAATCTGTGACCATATAAATCTTAAGCAGATAATTAGCTCTATGGTTACTTCAGTAGCCATTTACAGGCTACAGAATAGCATTAGAATTGTCTCGCTTAAAGATAGAGCTGCAGCTCAGAGGGTATTTACCAGTGAGTCAGCATAATTCAGTTATTCATTTCCTAGTAAATGTTTCTAAGATACAGCTAAGCTACTAAGACAATGCCATTTCCAGGGCTTATTTTGCTGAGTCTGGAGTTTAAACACCAAATGGAAGACTAACAGCTAAAACTTGAACTACAGAAGTGAAGAAGGAGGTATTTGACACTCAGAGAGATTGGATGTTGCTCGAAATTGAGTGTCTTCGTAGGCTCCCTTTCCTCATGGCAGACCTCTGCTTGTACTCGTCTTACACTAGTTCAGGCTTTTATTTCCAAGGTAAACTTTCCATAGTGATCTCCAAACAAAGCTCAGCTGACAGGTTTGGTGACTTCTTTTCCCCCCCAGTCTGGACTTGCTATCATAGAATTGTTTAAGTTGGAAAAGACCTTTAAGAACATTGAGTCCAGCCATTAGCCTAACTAGACCAAGCCATGGTACTAAACCATGTCCCTAAGCTCCCTATCTACATGACTTCTAAACATGTCCAGGGATGGCAGTTCAGATACCTCCCTGGGAAGCCTGGCAATCATTTCAAAGAAGAAGTTTTTTTCTAATATCTAACCTAAATTTCTTGTGGCACAGCTTGAGCTCGTTTCCTTTTGTCTTACCGCTCATTACTTGTGAGAAGAGACCAACCCCCACTGCTCTACAAGCTCTTTTCAGGTATTGGTAGACAGCAGTGAGGCCTTCCCTCAGCCGCCTTTTCAGATTAAACAGGCCCAGTTTCTTCAGCCACTCCTCATAAGGCTTCTTTTCCAGATCCTTCACTTAGCTTGCTACCCTTCATTGGACCTGCACCATCACCATTGCCAAATACAGGGGAGTAATCACTACCTTGCTCCTGCTGGCTGCACTATTTCTGATACTAGCCAGGATGCCACTGGCCTTCTTGTCCATGTGAGCACACTGTTGTCTCATATTTAGCAGATGATCAATCAATACTTTCAGGTCTCTTTATGTTGAGCAGTTTTTGGCCGCTCTCCCCTAAGCTTGTACTCTCCCCCAACCCATTACACTGGATTCTTGTGACCCAAGTGCAGGACCTGGCACTTGGCTTTGTTGAGGTTCATACAAATGGCCTCAATCCATTGATCGCATTGCAAGGTAGAAAATGTTTGCTGACTTTTAAGTAAATAAAAAAAAAGCATCTGTAGGAAAGGTCAAGTATTATGGATTACAGCTTTGAGATTAATGTTGGAAGTAATTTTTAGGGTGAAACTCCTGTTTCTCATACTTTATGTACTTTCTTTTCTCAACCGTGATCTAGTCTGTGATCATCTATTTCTTCTGTTTCACAGAGTGTAAGTGGCAGTGCATGAAGCTATAGGAATCATCCTCTTTTTTTTTTGACATCTGAAAAAGCCTTATGTTACTTGAGATGTGTCGAGAAGCAGAACTTAAATTTTGCTTCATTTTGGAGCTGAAAAATGCTGGTTCAGAATGGCCATCATAAACAATTTATGGAAGTGTTTATTGTAAATTGTTTCGAGTTATGGGAATGGCCAGATTTCTAAAAGTCTTTCAGTAAGATGGAGGACAGGATTTCTGCAGTTTTAATATCTTGTGTTTGAGACAGGCTATATGAGAGGTTGCTTCTAATGGACAATTAGTCTTGATCTATTCACTGTTTCAGACTTACACTTTGAATATCCCTGACAGAATAGACAACACAGAAGTAATAGCCAGGCCAGATGCATAAAAGTGAAGGGGTTTGAAGTTATTGGTGGCAGTTCAGAGGCTGGTAAAATAGCGTAATGCTCAAACATGGTTTCTGCTGTTTTTCACATGTTGTGTAAAAAACCAAATAGTGAAGAATTTTGTATGTATTGGAGCAGATCAGTAAGTTACAGGGGAATATAGAATGACTTTGATACCTTTCACTATCTTTCAAACTATCTCCTTTTGGTAAACCTGGGTTGTTTCATTAGGCTGCTGCATTGAAGGCTCTTTAATGATACTGCAGTAGTGTTACAAATGAAGGAGTTAGTGTGCCATTGCGAATAATGGACATGTTCCCTTTCATAAAAATGAACTAAGGAGCTTGCCTGGTAAGGAAGGAGGATACCTGTTGTGAAAACTGGCAAAACACAGGTTTATTATTGTCTGCTCTCTCTAAAGGGTGGCTGCTGTGTGAAAGTACTGAGATGCTTTCAGTGAGTGGGAAAGTTACAGACTAGTGAAAACAAATGGTTAGTCATTAGTCATCTTCTAGCCCATGGCCTTGAGTTCAGTGCAGATGAATGATACGACAAACTGCTCATTGCAGAGTTCTCTGTCCATGTTATGGAATGATTGTGGAGAGAGATAATTTTAAATGAGGATTTCCTTCTCCTTATAACTGTTGTCATAAATCTCACTATACTGAAGTGTAATATCTTTTGTGTTCCCTACATTCAGCTTTATTTAAATTAAGTAATTCTTAATCAGTGCAATTCTTAAGAAAATGGAAAAACTAATATGTGAACAGCATTAAAACACCAAAGACAAAAATGTAGAAATGTGCATTTAAACATGAGATTTTTTTTTTGAGAAATGAGTGAGGAGCACAACTCTACAGAAAGCTGTAGAGTTTTCTGTAGAGTTGTTTTGGAAAAATCGGGCTGGTTCTAATGTGAGGTAATTACTGAATAAAAAGAGTGCAAAGCACTTAGGACAATCTGTGTAACTTGTTAATCACATCTTTCCCTTTTTCGTAGTGCAGTTACAGTTCTAGTGAAGCTTTTAGATTTTATATTCAGTTTCATAGTTTTAACTTGGAAAGCTGTAGCACTAGTATTTATTAGTGGGTTAGTCTTTAATGATAAAATCTGTGACATGTGGTGCCTTGTGCTTTTTAATTGCTTTAGAAAGGTGCTTCAGATATTGATATTCTTTCCGGTTGGCTGGTGGAGTGAAAATCTGAGAAGGTTTAAATCTCAACCTTTGATGTTACAAAAATGACTCAATTGTCATGTTTGTAGTTTTTTATTTGTATCACGTTGGCATCTAAAAATGTCTGCTGTGTTCACAGTTCTACGATGACTTCTAATGCACATTGTAAGAAAAATGTTCTTGCACTAAATACTTTACATCAAAATAGAGGAGATGGAAAAATGACAGCACTGCTGCTATCCTAACCCTACAGCTGGCATGTTGTAGTTCTTTGGGAACTATGTACAGCAGGAATGACTCCTAGATCTTTCATGTGTTATTCCAGTGCTTTAATGATAAAACATATCTTCTGTTACTGTTGAATGGTGAAGCTTAACATGCAGCCATTTAATTTGCTATTTTTTCACCCAGGTTTTTGTTTCATTTTAATAGTGATTGCTTCTGTAATCCATACAATTGCATAGTATGGGTTGTACTCAGCAGTGCACTCAGCACTTAGGTTCCCACTGCCAAACTACTTGTATGTTTGGTCAACTTCAACAGTTGCTCAAGCTTTGATCTGGCGTCATGTGTAAAATCTCAGCAATGTTTGTCTACCTTTGTTAAGTTATTTAAGATTTTACTTGCGAAGAGCGCTCATTAAGAGCAAAGTGGAGAATGTTATGCTTACTTTTCAGAAATAATTGTACCATGATAATTATATGGTAAAAGAAAGATTTTGGAAGGAGTAAAAACAGAAGTCACCTTCCAGTTTTCAGTGTCACCCAAGATATGGCTAGCTGGCTTTGTGGAGCATTACTGTTAGGATTAAAGGCTCTTCAGGGTCCCCATCTAGTAGAGCTGGAAGACTGCATCACCTTCCATCACACAACATAATAGCTGCTTCACAGGTTGTCTGTACTTGTTGGAAATCAGTAGAAGTAATAACTTGTCAGACATCAGGTCAGCTCTGTGTCTCTGAAGGCTGTAAGTCTGCCATGTCCCTTAGCTCTCAATCTCAATGTAAATATTTAACCAAAGTGAAGAGAGAAACCTCTCACAAGTACAGCCAAGAAAATCTAAGGTGTCTTAACACTTGAAGTCTGTGTTTTTCTTTACCTCCTCTATTGTCAGTCTGACACTGATATAGAAAATATGACAGCTGAAAATTTAAAGACTCTTTTTGTCTCATCTTACAGGCCGAGACAACAGCAACAAAACAATTTTTCCTTGTTTCCTTCTACCAAGGGCTGGAATTTCAGAGGGGTAAGTTGGGTATTATTTTGTTCATGGTCTGCAACATTCCTTCCTGCTTCATTCTGTTGCAGTGTAATTTTGTAGTTAAGGCATGATCTGTGAGGACTAAAATAAAAGCAAAAATAAACCAGAATGGAACTTTAAATTTTGTGATTGCCTAAAAGGCTTTCTAAAACAACCCCAACTTCTGTTTATGTGACTACCTGGCTTATTGTGATGATAATGTGAGATAATGAAATATGTGGGTTAACATACAATGTGATTTAAAAAAGAAAGAAGGTTATGTATTCACATCTGAAAACAAATCAGCAAAATTGAACTGATACCTGCTGGTTTTTGAGTGCCCTTCAATATAAGTATTTGTAACGTTACTTACTGAAAACTTGTGTGTGTGTGAATTTTGCAGAAGTACAGGTGGAGAACTGTAACAAAAACTACATTGATTTCTTGCACGGCAGGAGGGACTAGTTTTTATTTTTGCTTGGTTGTCTGAGCAAGGAAACACAGAATGTGTGTTCTACCAGTAATTGGGTGAAAAGGCACATGAAAGCGCAATGTGAGTGAAACAACCTTAATATTTGCTAGTGGTATCAGGAGCTTTTATTCATGTGTGCTTCAGTCTCAGAGGTATACTTTTACTGTAGATTAAGTTATTCAGAGCATTATGTTGTCATCTCTGTCCCCAGTGGCCTGTGAAACCTTTTCCACCATTTGTTGACGGTGGTAGCATTCAAATGGCAATGGTGTGCTTGCCATATATGTAAGTACTATAGCTTGGGATGCTGTTTAGCAAGAGTTACAACTGCATGCTATATCTAAGTCATAGTCCTACTGTAGTCTTTCCGTTAAAGGAAGGCCTTTTCTGCCTTGCAAACTTCATTTTTACAATAAACAGCAAATTACTTTTACCTGTAATGTGGACTCACTTATAACCTAAGGATTTCAGTGTTATATTCAGGAGAGCATATAAATGTGTTTTATCTGAGCTTTTTCCAACAAAACATCTAAGTAGGAAGATACTACTTAAATGCTTTGCTGAAAGACTAAATGGCATTGAGAACTTTACTGGTCTGTGTTGGCCATAATACAGTAAACATTAAAAATATTTTTCGCAGTGCCTGATACTCTTAAATTCTCAAATTAGGATGCAAATCGAACATCCACTCTTCTTTACTGTGAACTCTTTATTTCCTTTATTGCACCATAAAACTATATGGATGATGTTGTCAACATTGCCAAGAAAGTAGTTTCCTCACAACAGTACTGTCAGGCATGCAGGGAAAATACCAACAATCTCTAATCTGCAGATTAATTACACATTTAAGGGCCAGTTTAAAAGTAAAATTATCTCTAGCTGTCTCCTATTCTGAAAAAGTAATAAAGGAAGCAAGTAGGTATGAAAGTAGTAGTAGTATTGTAGGTAGGGGTTGTAAGTAGAGAAGCAACCAAGTTTGGAAAGCAGTAGCTCACTGGAAGTAAGACTTATAATTGCTAAGTGTGGCAGCATGAAGCCTGTGATCTAAGATGCATGGCAGAAGTAGAGAGCAGAGAACTGGGGAGTAAAAGACTTGAGAATTGAGACATTAGGAACCTGAAAGGAGATAGAAATAGCTAGCATTAGACAAAACAGGCAGCAAGTAAAGCATCTTCAGACTGCTTCTTTCATATGCAGAAATGAAGATCTGTGGGAATTGTCAGTCAGCTTATTTTGAAGGGAGCTTCTGGGTCACTAACACATCTGTCAAGTCCTATTGTTCTAGTATTTCATCAAATGCATACTGATTGACAGATAATCTTTTGAAGTCAACAACTACATCAAGGGAAGAATCTTTCAGTTGTTCACTTGATCTGTTTGGGTGCTGAATCCAAGACAGCTGAGCGCTGGGAAAAGAGAGCTAGGTCTCTGTTGATGTTTTCGTTGTGTCAGCATCAACTTTATTTTGATGGATGGAAAAATTGTGTTATGAAAAGCTCCATGAGCAGACTTGAAGTCACTGAGGTTTGCATACAGATGGTGTATGATAAAAGGTTAACTTTGTCTTTTCTCAAACATGAGTAGAACCGTATTTGGTAACAGAACTAAGTTAATGTTGGCAGTGCAGCAGTGCTACGCTTGAGTGTAACAAGTAAAGCTCTCAAGCTGACTTATACACAGCTATGTGGTTTGTTTTTGTTTTTTTTAAAATCAATGCTATTTCCACATTACAGACTGTAATGTGAAAGAATTCCAGCATGTACCAAAAAAAAAAAGAGAAAGTGGTTAAGCACCAAATCGCCACATTGCGTTCATCTACTTGTCCTCGCTGCTGTCAGTTCACAAATTTTAAATGTCTCTGTATCATGCTGGTGAAGCGGGTGTGTAAAACATCCTTGAACACACACCCACCTAAAACCTCAACATAAGATAAGGAAAACCCAGATGCTAAACACTTACAAAGAAACTCCTCTGCACTTCTCTTTTCCTCACCATACTAAAATATATTTTATCAAAAGAAGTGGTTTATCATGTTGAGCAACTCTTTTGAGCTCATTTTTAGATGACAGCAACACAGTGAGTTCCAGCACTTTGATCAGTGTTTAGGTATCAGTGGGAAGAAGGGAGGGTTTTTTGGTTTTGTTTTGGTTTTTTTGTTTTTATTATTTGTACATAATTTAATCCTGACGTAGATTAAATTTAGACTCAAAGCTGCTGAAGAGTGCAATCTCTCCTATATCTGCTTATAAGTGAGATTAATAGTTTTAAAGAGATTATAGAGTTAAATGTCTAGAAAATAGACTATTTTAGAGGGAAGGTATTTCTAGTGAGAACGGTTATTTCAGAGGAAACCTGAGACAACAATATAGTGAACTATGGGGACATTGTAATGGATAAAGCAGAACACAGGCGATTAGGTGATAGGTGTGGTAGTTAAAGTAGAAAAGGGATAAAGCAAATGAAGATACTGGTGTAGTACTGAAGAAGGAAAGAGGAGGAAGCTGCAGCTTGGGAAGCAGGAGAGTAAGGATGGGGAAAGCAAAGAGCAGTGAAAGGTGGGTGAAAAAGTGAGACTAGAAAGGCATGGAGGAAAGCTAGTGGGTGAGAAAGCAGAGATGGAAGTATGGAATAGAGGCAGAAGTCTTCTATAAAACATTACAGGTTTATCTGTTCAGACTTTGCAAGTACTAACTCTGGAAAATTTAAGATGCTGTGTGGGTAGGGAGCGGTTTGTAGGCAGGGCTTGATAAGGAGAAGCATGAATAACTGGCTGGATGAGGCAATTTGGAGGCAGGTCAATAATATGTATAAAGAAAGGAACAGCATGGATGTTGGAGTAGAGATTGGTATTAAACATATTTTTGCTCTCTTTTCTGGTTGCCAGTATCTCTTACTCTTTTGTGTGCAGTTGCCTGAACACAAAAATAATTTACTGCAAGTCGGCTTCTTCCTATTTCCTCCTTTTTTGTTTCCTTTTCAGTTTTGCAGAAGCATCTAACTAACCAAGCCACAGATGTGGTCACCTGTGAGGAAGGCTGATCTAATTTATAAGAAGCCTGACACAAAAATGTGCTAAATATGGTGAAGGTCATTTTTAGATGTGTAAGTGGTTTCTTTGCTAGTTTTGCTGCATATGTGTTTGTGGTGAAAGAGCAGTCTTTTATGCCAAATGGGAAGAATTCCATGCTTTTCAAAAAGTATTTGCAAAACAGTGCATTTATTTTGTGCAAGCTGGCAGAGTCAGTTATGCCCTTCAGGATGCATGACCCTAAGCAAGATAAAAGGTGCTAAGAGAGGAGTTCTTTCCTAGCTTTAACCTGATGATTAATTACATAAATGATGTAAGTGCATTTTACCAGAGAAAGCACCTCTTAACCTCTTCTGGATTCTGACTGGTTTTACTAAATACCTGTGTCACTGTTCCAGTGGTGTTACCTGTAGACATTTAGTAGAGGTGTTATCAGACCAGACTTGATGCATACTCATTGAAGCAAAATTATACATTAATTGCTTAAATACCATTGTCTTGTAGTATGACTAATATGATTCGAAAACACAAGTTAAAACACGTGTTAAAAAGCACATGTGGTTTTCTGTTGTTTTGATATACTTGGATGTTGTATGCATGATTGAAATAGCTTTGTGTTGGAAAAAGTTTCCTTTGCATAATCGACAGCATAAGCTGTGAGTGAAATAAATACCTATTATGACTAAATGGTGAGAAACTACTTCCTTTGCATGTTATAGAAAGTTTCTTCCATGTGGGGGACTGCTCCTGGCACCCTAACTCTTCCCTGGCTGTTCTGCTGTTGTGTGCTCATCCATTTTCTGCTGGAGAGTCCTTCTGTTTCTTCTGACCTGCAGATTAAAGAAATGCAAGGTGGATGGTAGATGCTTGATCCCTGACCTGTCTCATGCCCTTTTCTCTTTGAAAATTGCTAGTGGAATTGGAAGTACGAGCCAGAAATGAAAAGATACGGTCTTCCATTGGCTCAGGGGTCTTTTATAGTGTTATGGAGAGGGATAGCTGCCTGTGACATGTTTCATGTGATATCAAAGGGGTCTGGGATCACCCCAGAACTCCGTATTCTTTCTGTTTTCTTAACAGATGATGTATTCCTGTTCTCCTCTTGATCCCTCTTTCACTTCTTCCTGTTGGTTGCATGCTCTTCTACTTCAGAGTTTAGCTGTCACAGTACTACTTTTTAGCTTTGTTCAGTCTTGCTATTATTGTGCCTTTGTGGAGATGCTGTTGTGCTTCTGCCCAACGTTAACTTTTCTTGGGCCACAAGGTCTCTGATACCTGATGTTAGAAGCAGTGAGAAGCAACTCTGTAAGTCTATCTGCTTTACTGTATTAGAAGATGCATGCTGTAAAGGTAGAGTCTATATAAGCAGTTTAGTAGAAGCAGAGTTTCTCTGTAGTCTTGCAGTTTGTTCTTTGGAGCATTGCAGGGGCAGGGAAACTACTTCAGACTGCTGCTAGCAGCTGTGTAATGGGCAATAGTAGCATGAAAAATCCCCTTCTGTGATATACAATTTGTACTTCAGAAGACTAGAGCTTCCATTGGACACTGATTTTTATTTGCAAAAAGGTCTCCTGGTTTTGATGTTTCCTTGCTTAATCTATGGGCAGAGATTTAAATGGTTTAGCTTACTATTGGTTTTGTTTTTGAATAAACCATTGGAACTGTTGTTGATTAGTCACAAGACTAATTTATCTTGGAACTGCAAAGTTTATGTTGGCAAACAAATAGAGATGCTATCAGAAATTCATTGTGTGGTGTTTTCGTAACTGGATAGCAGTCAGTTCCATCTGCAGTTCCAAAACATGCATCAGAATTGTTATATTAATGTATACACTGAATTTAAAAAGCAATTCTGTGTGACCAGTTTGACAGTTGTGAAGAATTCAAGAATGTGTTTTTCCAAATTGATGCGCTAACTCAGCAGGATTCACATAAATTCTGTCTACACTGTGTGCTGTTAGGTTAGTTATGTCAGGATGTTTTATTGGAAATTCCAGCAAAACCTGGTTTTCTGAGGGATACTGTTTAGGTCTGTGATAAATGGCTTTATCTCTCTGTAGGCAGTGGATAGTAGTAATTACAGGTAGGCATACAGTAGTACTGCAAAAGTCTTGAATGTGAGCAGGAGAGACACCTATGAGTTGTTTAAAAAGGAGTTCATTATAAAGGATAATGATGCAGTCTGGCATTTTGACTTTGCCAGGTATCCAATAGTTTGGGACTTGTGCGTGTTTTATGAGCTGGTACTACTCATGCTGTCTAGAGAGAGCTGTAATGAGTTTGCAGTGTTATCATTAACTCAATTCAGTAGATGTTTTATTTAACTTTCATGGTTCTTACATCTAATTACCATCTATGACTGAAGTACATAGCCTTTCAGTCTGTCCAATTAGCTATTTTACAGGGCTACTTTCAAGGTAATTACATGTTAGTTATATAAAATGCACTTTAGTTTATATGTTTCTTGGGGAAAAAATTTTTAAGGCATGATAGAGCACTTGGGTAATGTACTCTTGAAATTAAGAGGCTGTCATAGGCTTTTACATCTGCAAGACTTTTCCATCCTTTTTTATTGTAAAGGGTTTTTAAAAGCCTAGTTATGAATATTTTGGGGTTTTGTGATAGTGAAAACATTGTGGTATCTCCCATTTGAGAAGATTTCTTATAATTTCATGTCATCTTTTCTGAAAATAGTTATTTACTTGAAAAATACTTTATGCTGTTACTCTCTTAACACGGTAGGACTTTATTTTATGGATCTTTGTGAGTGCTTTGCAACAAGTTTATTTTTGTTCCAGGTGTGGTTTGTTATTTATAGTTGAAATATTCTGTACGTTTTATAAAGCCTTCATGCCAGCTATTTAGTGCATACAAACAATCCTGAGCCAAAAGGAACGTGTGATACAGCAGATAGGTCCAATTGTCATTTGCTTAGGCTAAGTTTGATGTTCTATTATATGGCAGATTTCCTGTCTTTAATCATAGATTGGGTGTTACCTTGTGCTCCTGCTGTCATTTACTGTTCTTTTCTTTGTTCAACAGCAGATGAACTTGACCCCTGTCCATTTTAACTCAAACCGAACTCTGCCCATTTCTTTGTATTTGTTTTCCCCCACCCTACCAGTGGCTACTCTTTGAGAACACATGATGTGAAATCACTGTTTCCTATGACTTTGTTTCAGAAAATTGTAATGGTTAACAGGGTGATGCTGTTGGCCAGCTGAATTTTGACGCCACTGTGTCTGAGAAGCCAATGTTTTAGAGACAGTTTTGAATTATATGTATATTTCATTTATTGATGTTACGATACTTGAGATTAGCAACTTTATTTTAAAATTATTTGTGGCCCTGAATGGTCATGGGCATGAACTTTAATTGGTTTTTTGTTTGTTTTTCCTAGTTGTGATGTTTGCGGTAGAACTCAGTGCTATTATAGCCTGTTACAAAAGAACATTATTAACATCACTCTTTTCTTTTTTACCAAATAATGAAGATGGTCTGTTGTCTAATTTCCTAGTACTCATATTTTAAAAACTCACTGGTCTGTCTAAGTTGACTGCAAAAGTTTCCTATTTGTCAATGCTTAGATAGTACTTTTTATGGAGTAACTTTTAAATAGAAAATAAATGGGCTACACATTTGAAGAAGGTTGCAAAAGCATTATTTACAAAAACAGTTTGGAAATCCTCTGTGCTGTACTAGGGGTTTTATTCCAACGTCTCCCTCTCCATCTCCAGTCCACAGACTCTCATTTAGGTTGACAGGTTGTGACAGAAAACTAAACAAAATCTTTTAAGGACCAGGAGATAAGGAAAAACTACTGAGCTGCTGAAAGAGCTTATAAACAGTCCTCTTTTTCCTTCATGGGAAAAGAAAAAGAAATTTGAGTTCCTCTGATGTTTTCAATTGGAAGTGGTTATTTTTAAGTGGGTTTCTTGTTTCTCTCTGTGAAGGCTGCTGTTCATCCTGAATGTAAAAGTGTTTATACATGGTCTTGGAATTAACCCTAATTATTTTTAAACCAAGTAGAAGAACAAGATTACTCTTGAAAGCTCATGCTGTTTTGTGTGGTTAGAACATACACAGCAATTAACAATTGTGGCCATCTTTTAAAGTCTGGCCCAAATGTATAGTAAAAGCAATACAATCGTGTCTTATTTACAGCAGCCTGGAAACAATTTTTCTTGTTACGGCAGCAAGCAGCAAACAAAGTCACTGTTTTACTGCTTATAATGTAAACACAATAATAAACTATTCTGTCTCTAAAGAATTTATAATCTAGATGTTTGTAAAAACATATTGTAGCATTTCTTAAATAATACTGAAATAATATTTTAAAGCAACTTCTGACCTGTTAAAGCTCTTGAATTCCAGTCATGATGACAAATTGCACTATTCCTGTGTTCTTCAACGTATTTTGAAATGGGATATTAAATCAAATGGAAAATGTGTGAAGCATTTACTACAGAACATGGTACAGTCAAATTTGGAAGTCTTCCAGAGAATTTGGAAGTGATCTAGCGATCTACTAGTGAATCTACTATGATCTATCAGTAGGTTCTAGTGAAGCTACTAGCGATCATCTGTCCTAATTCTCAGAAGGGACCAGGTCAAGTTTCAAGATCTTTTCTTCATTGTAACCACAGAGTCAGGAATCATTTGACAGAGCCATGCCAGTTCTTGGCGTGTTTCTGTTAGTGAGTGGCTAGTGTTAAAACCTGTGAGCCATCATTGCAGGAATTCAAGCTAGATAAAACAGTTAAAAACAATCCAAGATATGGTGTCAGTAAGGTACCCTAAAAGCAGGACTGAAACCAGTATATGATCTCCTAAGGATTACTCTTATGTGAGCTTTTGCATAATCTCCTGTTTAATTAAATTCTTATGATCTTTTATTGTCTTGTCATAAAATTTTGTTGAGGCATGCAGAACCTCTGTTATTTGCACAAAATCTTGACCCCCCTCATAGCTTAGTTACTTAAGTTCTCTTCCTCATGCTACTGTCACCTGCTGAAATGGATTAAAGCATTGCAAGATGATGGTGGTTGTTTTTCTTAGAAGGGATTATTCAAGCTGGTTGATATCTATCTTTGAAGTAATAGGAAATTTTTCAATTTTTTAATTTTAAAGTTAATATCTGGTAGTAAACATGTAACCAATACTAGAGAGGCTTTCCTGTATTACCAGTAAGTGCATCAAAGAATGGGTTGATTGCTACACAAAAATTGAAGTTGGCCTCTTTAAAACACAAAATATCTCTCTGAAAAGAGGGAGGTAGCTGCAGGTCATTTTGAATGTCCTGAACGTAAATCTGCATTGAACTTAGTTTGGCTTTGGGGCAGAAATGTAACATATCTTCCTACCACAGTATTTTAGATGTGTACATTCCTGTTTCAGCAGTAGGATATTGCCCTGAAACAATGATCTATCTTCCTATCTACCTACCTACTTATTATTTCCTTACGCTTAAGAGCTAAAGATCAGAAAGCAACTTTGGTAATTTTGCGTGCCCTTAGCTATGATTTTGTGAAGATCAGCAGAAGATGCTTGGCAATTGACTGTTTGGAAACCAGATACTTGGAAACTCTTTGCTGCCTGAATTCCAGTATGTTGAAATGAAGCAAATGACTAATACATTCAGTTGTTTCACTTAGTTCATTATGGATAACTGCCTGAACCCTTTTTTCTACTTGTTATTGACTCTTCAGACAAGTTAAAAAATTGTCTTTAGAAAAGCAGTAGGAATATAAGCAGTTGCTTAATATGATTAACCAGAAAGTCTTCTAAAACAAGAATGTCCTATCTTACAAATCCATAGAAAATATTTTAGAAGGTAAGCGCTTGAGAGGCTTTTCACTTTGTATTTGCAGTGTGTGTACACAAAGGATCAGAAATGCTCCAGGATTTTACTTTTCCACGTCTTTGCACTTGTTCTTAACATTAGTCCACATACTGTTCTAAAAATTACCAAATCTCCTATATCTCTCCGTAGATCCTTTTTACTAGTTTCTGAGGACAAGTTTCACTTTCACAAAATAGTTAATGCAGTTTGTGAAGCAGGAAAGATGTAGGAAAGCCATGTCAGAACACTCCTGTTTACTTGCCATGTCAAGAACTGTGTTTCAATTCCTTGTGATGATTACAGATTTCATTTTTCAGGACCAATACGCGTTGTTGTTTTCTAGCTAACTATGTGTGTAGATTTTGAGGAGGTCTGCTCACATGCACATTGAAATGGCCATATATGATTCATATGCAAACATGAATTTTCATACAATATATGGTAAATTATGTTTTTTGATAATTTACCGATAAACGCCTCACGAAACTTTAAAGTTTTCTCACCTTTAAGTAATATAACTTAATATGATGACCAAAAGAGGCAATTAACTGCGTGTGTACTAAAGGAAAATATGTTCTAGAAAGTGCTGGTCACGTAGGTGGCAGTTTGAGAGAGACCACTCAAACTCGCTCAGTTTCATTGGATGCAATTGCTAAAGGCTTGTTTATCTAGATTGCTGGACAATCAGCAAAAACGGACTTTCTTTTATCGATGATATTGAAGTAACAGGAACAGAGTTGATCTTTGCGCTTTCTTGACACCTCCTCAAGTGCAAAATCTGGCCACTCTGCCCAGCTCATCTTTGGGCCTTGATTCTGAGCTGAGTCTAAAACATCCTAGGCCAAGTTCTTGCCATTACG
This sequence comes from Phoeniculus purpureus, assembly GCA_028565055.1. Lineage (NCBI taxonomy): Eukaryota > Metazoa > Chordata > Aves > Bucerotiformes > Phoeniculidae > Phoeniculus > Phoeniculus purpureus. The sequence continues at coordinate 6,086,849 of JAOXOE010000745.1, read as the reverse complement.
CTTCCATTAATTTTAGAACTTCTGCTTAGCAGATCCCTTCATTTCTGAAATACTGTAGCTGTGAACTAAATTTTAAAATTATTAAAATTTCTGTGAATGAAGTGTTTAAAAGTTCCACACAGAGTCTATCAGCTTGTTTATTTTCTGAGGCATCTACATTTAGGAATGGCTGTCTGCCTTACGTGTAAATACTGTTGTTACTCTTTAAGACTGTGAATTGCATACGCAGGAGACGGACTGTGTTTTAGCTGCTGAATCTCAAAGTCCCTAAAGATCTACCTAAAGCTTTAAAAACATATTAATGATGTCTTTGCCATACTGGTGCCATTCACTGGTTAACAGCTTTCAAACAGATAAAAGAGTTTTTAAATATTATTCAAAACAGCGTACAAGGAAAGACCATCAGAGAGATGGGCATATCAACACGTATCACTCAGGTTCTGACACTTCTAGTACGCTGCATGACAGGAAGTGAGAGCGAACTGTGTGGCTGCATGGGGAGGAGTTCCTGCCGAAAAGTGAAGGAGGCACATAAGGACTCTTTTGTGGCAAAGACTTTTCACTGTCACACTGAATATTAAGAAACCTTCTATAATTGAGTACAACACAAAGTACCTCATGGTGTGGTGTTGTTTTTTGGTGCATCATCAGGTAAGTGTAAATTCGGGATCGTGCTACTTTTTCTTCTTTGCATGCGTTGTTACAGTTAGTGCTTCCAAACATACCAGGATTTAAAATAGAGTATTAATGAAAACAAAATACTGCTTAGCAAGAGTGTTTTCTTCTGCAAGTAAAGAAATTTATTAAAAGTTTAGATAATATACTCTGATATTCCCAATGGGATTGGTGACAGCTTCTTTTTCTCAATGTATTAGTACGATAGAATTCGATCACTGTAGTAGCACAACTTTGATTATTCATGCTTTTACCAACTAGATCTGTTTCGCCAACTCCCTCGACACAAACATGCAAGGCTATGAGCTGCAACTTCATCACATCAGATTGCCAAAGGCAAAGGAAAACCAGGCATTATTTGTATGATGACTGATTGTATTACTTGGGGCCCCAAAAAACTGAATCTGCTAGATCCCAGCTGAAAAATGTTTGTGAGAAGATGAATCCAAATACTGTTTGAACTCTTAAAATGGCATCTTAGTATTTATTTATAAGCTAGGTAAATTTAGAATCCTTAGGTATTGATTGCGTTAATTAAAAGCATGATTTATGTAGCAATCTTCGCATTCTGACTAAGGATCATATAATAAAGACTGTCTTTGTTATAAATAAAACTGTGTAACTTATTTCTCTGAATTAGACTCAGACTTTATAGCAAATAGTCAAAAAGTTTCAGGATGTTTAACTCTGCTAGATTCCAGTGACTGATACTCTTCTCTGCCTTCCAAAAAGGGGAAGGAAGAAGGTTAAATAAAGACAGAATAAATAACAGTCCTCAAACAAAGCTCTGCTGATCCTTGTCCTTACAGCATCCCGTACATGCACACCCATTTCCTGTTGTTAATGTTAAACACACTGAATATAACTTTCATTTCATTGTTCACTTCAGTGTTAATTTTACATTACACTGACCGGAAAATCTCAAGTCCTTCATAACAAGCACTGCAAAAGTAGAACTTACTCTCTCTGCACAGAGAAGGATGAAAAGGAGTGGCTATTTTCTCTGGCTGGGGTGAAAGTGGCTCCTCAGAAGTTCTTAGATAGTTTCAGTGGTAAAGTCTTAGGTGTCATATATGACCTCAACTTCATTTCAGAGCTCTCCTCTGTGTTGTTGACTTAAAGCAGAGTCATGTTTTCATCCGTTTGCTTGGCATGGACCATCAAGAACAAGCAAGTTCTGTCAGTAGCATCAATGTGCAAATATCCTGCCCACTGAACATGTGCAAAGTGGGCAACAGAATTGGCAAAGCTCTGTGCTAGACTTCATGCAAACTGTACAACAATCTCTTAGTGTTTCTCCTTCAAAAGGAGTAAAGCTTTTTCTCTAGATTGACACAAGTCTAAACAAAAGAAACTGCATTGTCCTTGGTATTCTGAACAGTAGAGGGCAGTGGAAATATATATGGAAACTGGTTTTATTATATAACTATGTATTTTAAAATTTTCTTTAAGCAAGTTCTCTTTGCTGATCTAACAGTCCATTATATTGCAATGCAGGGTGCCAAGACCTTCTTAAAAATAAAAAATAAGTTAGAATTCAGTATTCTGAAGTTATGGTCCCAAAACCCATAAATGATTCATCATTCAATAGGGAAAAAAAGGCTCTGGGAAAACTGGCTTCAGAAAATACTGGTGTCTTCTCATGCCTTTGAGCTGTTATAACTGCCAGTGATACTGGTACTGCTGTGAAGGTGATTCGTAGACTATTGTGCAGTGAAAAGAGGGCTGGCTTGAGAAGATGACAGAAGGTTCATCTCTTGATGACATTAAACTAGGGAGTAAATCATCACTTGTTTGTGAAATTGTACTTAGCTCTGAGCCAAATTTGGGAGGAATCACCATATTCAACAGGAAATTCAGATTACTGCAGACAGATGCTTATACGGTTAATATGACATGGCCTTCTTTCTGGAACTGCACTGTATCAGCCAGGGCAAAGTTCTTTCTGTATTTTTGGTGTCTGTACCTTTATTTCATATTAAAAACTCAAATGTCAGTGCAGCAGGAGTGTGATAAGATGAAAAATGGGTAATTGTACATGACACTTTTTCTTGTTTCTATATCACAAACGTTCCAGTTTGAAGCTGGAGTGTGTGACACTACCACTGCCTCTGAAAGTTCACTTGTGAAGTCTGCTTGGTCGTGTATATCCCATCACCTGTGGCACGCAATTAGTGATTATTCAACTTACCTTATGATAGGAAGGTATTAATCCTTTGCCTTGTAAGTTTATACCCGTATATTTAAATACTTTATATTTACACTGGATCCAAGGCCGATTTTACTAGCTTATTTATTTAAGTGTGTAGTCAGAATTTCTTCCTGTTATGTTAGGTAAATCAAACTGAAATACTTTAAACTCTTGTTTTCAGGCCATGTCGTCCATGAAATTCCTGGAAATATTTTAAATTAGTCTGGAGAATTGAAATATTGCCTGCTTCCCTCCCAGTCCTACCGTCATTATTTCATCCTACCTCACTACTTCTTGCGTAGCTTGTAACATCTGTTTTGTACTGTTTGTGCCTCATCATTGGGCTCTGAGTCCTTCATACTCTGTGATATAACTAGCTTAGACCTTTGAGACCATGTGAATTGAAATGGAAATGGTGAAAACTTGAAACAGATAACACAGAAGCAATAGCAACTGGAGGTTTTGGTGTCATTAAAGGAATACATTTTGTTGTGGCAAGAGGTAGTTTTTAGGGCTTTTTAAGAGAGAGCAACATGTTATGGATAAATGTGTAAGTACTTGAAAATGGCAAATTGAAAAAAAAGTAGAATTGTACTGGCTGAATATTCTTTTAAACTTAACCAGTTTCTGTACATGTTAGGTAGTTAAGAACTTGAAGACTACTTATTTGAAATATGTATGTATGGATTTTGCTGATAAAAATCAGCACCTTGATGTCTCCTTTGTACTGAGGTGCCCAAAACTGGACCCAGTACTCAAGGTGCGGCCTCACCAGTGCTGAGTACAGGTGGACAATCACCTCCCTTCTGCTGGATACACAGTTTCTAATACAGGCCAAGACGCTATTAGCCTTCTTGGCCACCTGAGCACATTGCTGGCTCATTTTCAGCCTCTTGTCAATTAGAACTTCCAGGTCCTTTTCTGCCAGGCTGCTTTCCAGACACAGTTCCCCAAGCCTGAAACGTTGCATGGGGTTGTTGTGACCAAAATGCAGGACCCGACACTTGGCTCTGTTGAAACGCAGATAATTATCCTTAGCCCATTGACGCAGTCTGTCAAGGTCCCTCTGAAAGCCTTACTACCCTCCAGTAGATCAACACTCCCTGCCAACTTGGTGTTGTCTGCAAACTTACTGAAGGTGCACTCAATCCCCACAATCTTTATCAAGATCATTGATAAAGATGTTGAACAAGAGTGGCCACAGACACCACTTGTGACTAGACTCCAAGAGGATTTAGCTCAACTGACCACAACTCTCTGGGCCCAGCCATACAGCCAGTGTTCCACCAAGCAGAGTAAGTGCCTGTCCAAGCCATGGGCATCCAGTTTTTTCATGAGGATGTTGTGGGGGACAGTGTCAGAGGCCTTACTGAAGTCCAGATAGTCTACATTGACAGGCTTACCCTCATCCGCTAAGCAGGTCACCTTATCATAGAATGAGATCAGGTTTGTCAAGCAGGATCTGCCTCTCATGAACCCATGCTGACTGGGCCTGATCGGCTGGTTGACCTTTAATTGATCCATGATGGCTCTCAAGATTATCTGTTCCATAACCTTCCCTGGCACCAAGGTGAGACTGACAGGCCTGTAGTTGCTGGGATCCTCTTTCCGGCCCTTCTTGAAGATGGGCGTCACATCTGCCAGCCTCTGGTCCAATGGGACAACCCTGGTTAATCAAGATTGTTGGAAGATTATAGAAAATGGCTTGGCAACCATATCCTCCAGCTTCCTCAGTACTCTAGGATGTAATCCATCTGGCCCCATGTAGTAAAGCTGTTCTTCATGTAGACATAGTCTGCTCTTTGGAGTGTGGCTTGAACCTTTTCAGGCTTTTTGTTTAGTATTTGACCTGTTTTCTCCTTTCCTTCTACTTTAATCCACTTTGCATTTTATTTTTGACTACACTTGATCTCTTCAAATTGTTTTTCTTTGGTTTTGATTTTTAACTCAGTTTGATAGCTGTATCAGCCTGTGGGTCATCCTTGATTATAGTGTTACCGAAACCTAAAATAGTGAATCCCTTCTTGCTTTTTCCTTAACAGCAAAAGTGTTTAAAAAAACATTGGCTTTTCACTTTTCCTTATTATTGCAAATCTTGGTTTTCTTCAGTTTTAAGGGTTTTTATCTTTTTTATTAAGCTTGTAGTACATAGAATAGACTCAGCAAAAATGCAGTGGTTATACATTAAGGACTGAACACATTCATTGGGTCATTATTCATGACCAACTTTTCTTTCATAAAAATAGTCAATTAATTAGAAAACCTTTCACATATTTTATGTCTGTGTTCTATGTGTTCACATTCATGCCTTTTTAGATGTTTTCCATTGAAAAATGCAGTGTGTGTTGATGTTACTAAAACTGAGAGTCCACAATTGTTCTCATTACTGAACCTCACTAAAAATATGCTAACTTGCATTTAGCCACCTAGAAATCCTTTTAAAGAAACCTGAATTACTTCAGATGTGGGAAAATGTTTAACTTATATTTGAGTAAACATCATTAAGTCTTTTTTAGTTCTTTGCATACTTTCCTCCCACAGCATCTTAATGGGGCAATCAAATTTTCAGATTATTTCATATGAACACATTTTTGAATATAGAATGATGATGATTATTTCTTTATTTTGCATGTATTTTGGTAGAATGAATGGACCCTCATTTTTAAAATGGGTTTCTAGATTTTTAAAAGGCTTAAAAATAAAGTATTTCATATTCTGTTTTGAAATTAGTCTGTCTGAGACTTGGAAGGCTTAAGCGGATTATGTGCCTAGACCAGGACATTGCCCTGGACTATTTGATGCTGGTCTCTGTATAGATGCATTTCTAAGCAATTAGAATGGTTAGATATTTAGCAAAAGTCCATGATTCTTCTGAAAAGCATTTCCTTCCCTGTCATGTCAAGTATTTTTGTGCATCTTTGCTTTTCATGTCCGAGGTGGCAAAACAGACATTTCTGGTATTGATAACTGGAACCCTGTGATGGAGAAAGGATGTTAATCTAGCCTTCCTATTGCCTTACTGCTCTAATGCCTTTAATTAAATCACTGTTTTAATATATAATTGGATCTCTTACTTTCTCATCTCCTGTGAGATAATTATTGGCTACTTTTTCCTGCTATGTTAGGATCAGGAAGTGTTTTGTCTCTGTAACTATGGTTATAAACACAGCCTGTTAGGCAACTGTATCATGAACATGCATCAAGATTCAAACTTGTTATATATCATACAATTATTCTTCTGTTACACTGTACTTCTGGGAACTTCTGTGGAAGATGTACACATGAAATTGTTGACATAAAATTGGAATGAAGTTTGTATTACTTGATGTGCCATGTGGTTTAAAACATAAAATGGAGAGCAGTACTTAGGGGGTGATTTTCTGGAACATGTGAGATTCAGAGGACAACTGTGGTGTGCTATGGCAACCAAGATAGGACTTGTAACTCCTTTGGGTGAATGATCCTCATAGGGATTAATGTAATGAGCTCCTTATGTGCCCTGCACGGTTTTCACTGCAATCTTTGCTTCTAATCCACTTAATAAGGGCAAATAAATTTATCAGGTAGTGCAATTATTGTGTGAGACACACACATGCGTATGCATACACAGTTACAACAGCCCTTGAAACTTCTTAGACATTTTAAAACATTAATCTTGCCTGCAGTAGTTGATGAAAATTAACAATTTCTGTGTGAAATGCTTTCTCTTGTTTAGCTGCTGAGACAAACATACAGAGAGAGTAAGTAGCACAATACTTGCCAATTTACAGATAGTAAGAAGAGTATATTATGTGTGGTGTTAGGTAGTTTTTTTTGTGTTTATATTATTTTTCAGTAAGTAGCAAAGCTAAAAGAAAGCAAGGAGTGATTCTTTGATTAGCACAACGTATGAAGTAGAGCAAGCGATCTACTTTGTGTAGGCTGTCCCAGACTCATTCAACATGTAATTACTTTTCTTATAATTTACCTATCTTTTCATCCCTTTTAGTGTGTACTGCAAATTGTTACTGATTGATGAGTATGATTATTTATATAGCCAAAGAGGTTGTCTCTAAATAAGATGTCAGCATGTTAATATTTACTACTAACTGCATTTTGTACTGTTGATTAGACTTGCCTTGGATGCTTGTTCTCATGGACACTACTTTTTCTGTGACACTTCTGTTTTGGACCCACTTTGAACATAGAGGTCAGAAACCCAGGCGTAATTGTTGTGTAACTTTTCTTCTACAGTAACAGGATGTCCTGTCTCATTCAAGATCAATTTAATCCTGCACCCTTGCTAGTATGCTTGTACTTCATATTATATACTTTACAGTATCAATCTGCTTTAGTTAGAATTGGCTTTTGTTGGAAATACTACATTTTGTGTTAATCTGCAGCCATGTGACCACTGGTAAGAGTCTTTTAACCAGCTATTTAACAAAGGAGATACCTGTTTGTTGCATGTGTTCTCATTTGTCACACTGTTAATAATGAAATTGCATCTATTTCACTATAGAAAACATATACTAAAGTTCCAAATACTGTTTACTTTAGAGAGACAATTTAAAAAAAATAAAACTGTTTCCTTTGGGATTAATTTTTATTCTAATATTTTGCAGACTGAGGCTTAGATTTATGCCATTTTTATCTGTAACTAAAGAAGTCAGACTTGAATGGACACCAACCCAGTGCAGTTGTATCCCATCCATCCGTCCATCCGAATTATAGTTAGTATAGCTTCAGGGATATCAGATTCATGTACCATTCTAATATACCCTACTCTGTACCCTAGCTGTATTCCAAGTTTAAACACCCTTCATTTTGGTATAACCTGTGTCCACTGTGTGGGAGGGATGGTACCTTTTAATTTTGTAATTTGTTGTTTGCAAAATACAGACTCAGTGCTGGCTTATGTAGAATCAACAACATTCAGTTTTTTTGGGAGAACTGAAGAATGCATGTGTTTGTATATACAGAAGTTGAAATAGATTTGAAGAATAGTCTGTAGTACATACACTAGGACTTTAGGAAATGTTACTCAATATACTGACTTTATAGACATTGTTGTTTTGTGTTTTTCTTTGTGAACTCACATGGGCTAACCCTAGAAAAATAATTCAGACTACTTTGTGCTCTGGAAGAAAAAGCCTCAACCTTATAAAGCACTGGTACAGGATAAACAAATATACTCAGTACTTCTGTTTGTTGCTCAGTGTGATCTGGTCCAGAAATTTGTGCGTTCAATTCTGTCCTTTAACTTGTTGCTAAAAATCTGACTGTAACAGTAAGAGGGGGTTGATTTTGCATAGTCTGAGAGTGAAAAATTTTCATGGAACGCTTTTCATTGTGTAAAGTGCTGACAGAAGTCAGGATCCAGTTTCTGTGCTGAATAATCCTGATGCTAAAATGCATCTGTCCTTTGGCTTTAAAATTATCATTATCAGACAATATGAGACAAGTTACTTGCTAAAAAATAGTGAAGCTGTATTTACATATGATTCCACAGGTCAAAGATCTACTGAAAAGTAGTGAGTAAATATAAAAAGTTATAACAGCTACAGTTAATTTTAAAACAGCATGAAATCAAACCTTCTGAATTTTATGCTAAATATCCTTACCTTTGTTCATGAAAGAAACAGTTTTCTGAAACCATGTGCTTGACCTGGTAGATATGATGGTTATTTTACTGTCTAAATGAAATAAAACCTCTAGGCTTCAGATTCACTAGGAGCATGGGTACTGAGGAGTGGGGATACAGCTTTTATACATAAGGAGGCTTTTTTAGTAATTAAACGATACCTGCAAAACATGCAGTTTCTATCTGGAAGCTAAATCCCAGCTTTTATTATGTGTGAATGCTTATCTCTACTTGTCAGTGGAAGACAACGCAGCTGGACAAATATGGGTCATATATTCTGTGACTTCTCTTGTTTCCTACATCTTCCTGGCCTGGTAGAAAACGCAGAGCTTTGTTAAATGGAATTTCATGCTGCTTATTTGAAGGGCGTGAAGATTAATCTTGTGGTGAACCTGTGAAATTACATGATGGGGGGGCTTGCCATTTTTCAAAACAAAATCTGAATACAGAGCAGAATGCATCCACTGACATGGATATATGTTAATTTAATTCCTGCAGTGCATGTCACTGGTATCCTCACTGTGTATATTTGTAGGGAAAAAGGACTGGGAATAGTGCTGAACTGTGAATGTATGTTTCTAAAAATCTAAGTTATGGTACAGCCTTCTGTACAGAATGAGTTTTTCTTCCTTAAAGTCCTCATTAGCTACAAAAGTTTGTATCAAGTGCCAAAGTACAATTTACATTATCCAAGAATTTCACTTTTAGAAATGTTTCTCAACTGAAGTGAATTTCACTGTCTTTGAGCAGAAAAAGGATCAATTGTGTACTAATGTGGTAATAGGTAGCTTTTCAGCTCATGAAAATAGAATTTATGTTCACATGCATTATATGTGATTATAATGATGAAAGAATATAATTAACTGTGTGTGTATATATATATATATATATACACACTTCCGTGTATGACTTTGCTATGAATGCCTGTTTGAGAATCAAGCTAACAGTGGTTGGTACTGTTCATCAAACCTTAACTTCTATTTTCATTTTGTTTTGTAGAAAAAACGAAAACAGAGTACTCAAGATGAAGACACAATCAGTATCTGCAGCCTGGATACAAGTGTGAGTAATATCATTTACCTTTTTGCCTTCCCACCACAGCTTGAATAACCTGCTTTGCTCATCATTAAAAAATAAATTTGATATAATACTGTCCTTCATTTTTCTGTGGTAAAATTTTTAAATTTAAAAATAAAAGCTGAGAATGACAGTTTGTTTTAAAACAGTGGCTCCCATATTAGTAAATAATATCAGATTAAATGGGCATTGTGACTGCATGACTTAAAACCATGCTGTTGCACAGCTGTATGAGAAATTTCATTTAATTTGTGTCAGTGGTGATTAATGTCGGTGTTGTGAGACTGCATAGTGTGATGTATTAATACAGTTGTAAGACCTGCATGTGTCTCTGCTGCTACACACTTCAGATGTAAATAGGACGTTTTATTAAAACAGCCTAGTTTATAGTGTGTATATTTGTTGTACAAATAGACTTTTTCCGACCTGAGATTTTTAACTGTTTGTTGTGGGTCCTTGTCTGGATCCCCATGTGTCCCATTTAGGTTGTCATTAATGTCATGGGTTAGAGACTGCAACTATATTTTAACCAGGAACCTTTAGCTAAAGTCTCAGTTACAGAGGGAGGGTTTAACACCACCACTGACAAATCTGTGGGCAATCAAGCAACTTACTCAATTTGGGGGAAAAAAGGCACCAAGACATTTCAATTAATCCCCTCCACCCTCCATCAGAAAAAAACCCCAAACCCACAAGACATAGACACAGGCATACAGTTTCATCACAATGCTCCTGCACTGAACGGAGATAAAATGCCCAGAACATCTTTACTGTAGACAGTTCCTGCTTCTCTCTGAAGTCGTGAAAGTTGTCCAGCCTCCAAAATCTCAGTATCCACAGACATGTTAATAGTCAGTCTTGATCTTCGTAAGTCTCTAAAGGTCAGAAATTCTGATAGCCTCTCTCAGTGAACAAGGATAAATTAGCAGACCATGACAGTTACTCCCACCATAAATTGTCTTCAGAAGTGCTAACATTTTCTCTCAGCAGCAAATGACATACCTCTGAACAGACACCAAGATAGAGAAGAAGAGAGCGGAAGTCAATAGTCAGGGACAGAAACTTTTCAAACTTTTCAAACCCAAGCTTTCCTACAGAAAACACGCAAATTAAACTTAGAAATTCTTCTCAGCTTTTAAAGCATAGCACTGTTTCTGTAGATAAAGGTGTAGTACTGACTTCTAAATTATTTTTTTTAAAATTACTTCAGTAACATCTGCTTACTTGAAAAATAAGCCATAAGGACCCAGCTCTTTTTGGTGACTTTGATGGATGTTGAATCAAAGTATTAGTAAGTCTAATTTAGCAGTAAAGTGCAATGTGTGTTGTTTTTGCTGTAAAGTTGTGACATAAGGGTACACTTGCATTTATAATTTTGACTCCGTGAAACTAAAATAGATGTAGGAAAATGTGCCATTTCTTCTACTCAGTGTTTGTATTGTCATTCTCAGCGTTTTGGTTACAGCCAGGTCTTTAAACAGTTATCCTTTTCTGTAAGACCTCTCTTGTGCACAGGCAGAAACAGTAAGTTAAAAAATAGAGACTAAAACCTACTTGTTTTGACAGTATATTTATTTATAAGCAGGTGTCAAAACTAGTGCTATGGGTTCTTTAACAATCAGATTTTGATTTTGTTTTTGAAGTATACTTGTTCTTTGAAGCAGCAGTTACATGTAAGGGTTCATCTGCCTGCATGGCTGCAGAAAGATATAAACTCTTACAGACACTTAAAGTGGGCTGAGTAGAATCCAGCACCGTTTTGGACATCGTAAACCACCAGGAGCCTGACCTTGTCTATTAGCTAATACTTTAATATTAGTTAATTGCATTAGACCTTACCTTGGGCCCAATTTCAAGGGAATTCTTATTCCTTTAAAAGAGTTTTAAAGGGATTGTTATTCTTTAGGGAAAATTCAAACTTGTTGTCTATTTATTCTGGACAAATTAATAGATTTTTTGATGTCTGGTTCTGGTTTGGGATGGGAAATGCTGGTTTTAAATATTTTCATGTTTCTGTATAGATCATATATTTTATTCCTGTATGAGACACTTATGTAAAATTCTCTGGTCTAGAAACTACTATGTTTCTGTATAAATACTTGGATGAGTATAACTACTGTTTTGGCAGCTAAAGGTTTAAATATTGCTTGAAAGCTACAGTTTCTGGTAATAAGTGAATTCTTAAAGGAGGACAATCTAATGTGATCTTACCTGTGAACTTGGCCCACAGAAAGCATAGAGCAAGGGTGTGAGGTTCATGGTTTGCTGACAGGTGATTGAATGTCCTTAATTTCTAGCTATTAATGCTACTTCCGAATATATAAAATGCTACTTCCTTGATACTGCTGTTCTGTGTACCCAGTATTATTGGCAAGACAAGAGAAGAGAAACATGAATTGGAGAAGAAATAAACTAACTGTTTCTGTGCTGATCTATAAGACAGTGACTATTAAAACTATTGAATTTTGATTTTCATGAAAATATTTGTAAATCTGGCAAATGATCTGGCAAAAAAAAAGTGTGAAGGGCTGTTAAGAAAACTGTTCCCACAGTCTTCAGTTACTAACTCAATTATTAAATGCATAGGAATTATATTATATAAGTGATAGTAAGGCAAGGAGTGAGAAAGGAATGGATGAAAAAGTTTCTATCTTTCCTATGGGACTTCAAAATTACGTTGTCAGCAAGGTAAGACTATCCCATGAGACTGTAATGGCTGCTGGTATGCATTGTATCTTGAAGACCAGTGATTTTAAGTGGACAATTTATAGACATAGAAGTTGATTTTTGCTTGAGATAGCCCCGTCTGTCACTACCTTTTTTTGTTACCAGGAACTACTGATTATCTTGTGCTGTACAGCCAAGCAGTATGTTCTGTCGTGTATCTTTGAAACTTACTTTCCCTGAACTCTTCTATATGATAGTACTACTTTTTCCTATTCAGCTGTACTGTCATTGCTGATAATAGTTGGTGTCACAGCTAGTTTGCTACTGGCTGTGGTAGGAGACTTAAACTGTCAGTGTGACTTCATTTGAGAGGGAAATTCACTTTGGCTGGGAAGTCAGCCTAGCGTGTGACCCTGGAACAACGCCCTCAGATTTTTTACCTCTAGGCAATGGTTCAAGTGTGCCCATCACACTTGGTGTTGTTGACATTAAAACAAGTTGGGCAGGAAGAATTACGAATTTTCTACTGACTCATGTACCTGCAAAATAGATTGTAATCATCATGGTAAAGGACAGCTATCACTTTTTCTTTTTCCTTTCACATCATATTTTGCTGATAGATAATGATGGAGACAGTGCTGACTACAATGAATATGTGCTCTATAATTTCCTGGTGTCTCATGTCATTAGAAAACATTAAAATCTTCTAGCTGCAGCATGAAAATGGCCATTGGAAAACAGCAGTGCATGGCTGAGTACTTCTCTGGGGAAGTATTTTGTTCTGTGTGTGTGTGTGTGCTGAAAAAGCCGCGTAAAAGGGACACATGCTAGAAAAAGCTATTTAGATCGAGGAGACGTGTCTTTTGTCACCTTGAGTTTTGGTTTTAGAGATTCATAATTGACATTCCAAATAATTACAGACTTTGTTATAGGGCAAGTTGTCTTCTGTCCTCATGCTTGTGAAGGAAAATTTCAAAATGAATCACAAAAGCCATCTGTGGTGGTGTTACGCAAAATCACCTTTCCTTTTAGAGTTGCTCTCCACTATTTGCATATGAGATGACTTGCGCCCCAAAAATCATGCAGCAGAGAAGTGCAGAATTATCAGAACTTTGATACAGTTTCCATATACGGAACAATCAAAAAACCTTACACTTCTATAAATTGAAATCAGATATACTGAGGGGTGTATGTGGAAAAGGTGGGTGATTAGTTCTATGAAATAGGTTCAATGTAAGGTTATTCATTCCTTTGTGATTAAGGGCACAAAATGAAACTCTTTGTAGATTCATACCATACCAGAATGGAAACTTCACCTAGCATGCAGCAGTAAAATTTGGGCATGAGGTGTTCTGGATATCAGAGGTTTGTAGAAATTCAAAAAGCAGACTGGACAAATTTATGGAAGAAAACGACATAAATAACTATTAGACCAAGTGAAACCATCCAGCTAGCGAAGCCCTTGAACTTGCACACTTCAGGAGTCTGGCAGAGTAAACTATGCGTGTATCACTAGGTGTTTGTTTTCATACAGTGCTCTGGACAGCTGATCTCAGAGATTCATCCTTAGCCTGAATCATAGCCATTCTCAGACAACTTTAATTAGCCCCGTACTCTTTTTGCTCCCCAAGTAATAACAGTTTTAAAATTACATAGGGAGGGCTCTGTACATTCCGTTGAAGCCTTTGGGTTGTAAATAACTATGTGGTCATGGTCCTTTGTCTAGCAACTCTCTTGTGCTTGAAAAGATGTGCCAAATTGCTTGTATTCCTCTGAAAGCATGTTTTCCAAGGCAGAGGCAAAGAATATCAAACTTCGAATGCATGTGTGTCTATTGCGAAATCAGATTCTAACTGGGATGATACATTATTAAATTTTTCAAAATATAAGGAATCTCTCAGACTCTGTAATAAAATTTTTTCTATTTTATTAAAAAGCATAAGTATTCAACAGATAAGCATGTTGGATTTCCCCTTGCTGTGTACTTCCTGCTTTATGTAATGAGAGACGAGTGACTGGTTCTGCTCACTCTGTTGCTGATGTGTGTCAGTCACTGATGCACTACCTTCACAGACATCACCTCAGGGGTATGCCCCTTTTTTCACTTGCTAACGGAAAGATCTGGCCATCTTTTCCTCTGTCTAAAGTTTCCAGTTTGTGCAAATACACTTGTTTAGCACCTTGGTCCAGGAGGTGGGGGGGGGATGGCAAAGGAAAAGGATATTAACTGTTTAAGGGCTGGAGTGCTTCATGCCTTGGAAAACAACATACATATAGCTGTCCGGCTGATTTATGTTATCGTATGCCTACAAACTTTTTAATTTTTTAATGACTGACAATTGCCAGACACACTTGTGTTTTCCAGGGCAATCTGTCATTTGAAATGACAGAATGTCGTTCACAGGAAATGCTGTTTGGAGCTTTGCTGACTCAGGACAAGGACTGGAAATCTAAGCATGCTAAATGATCTTTGTATTTGTTTAGTGATCTGTATAGGTATTGATGCTTCAGGAGCTGATAAACTGGCTTATTAAACTGGTTGGCCTTGTCTTATTTTGTCAACTTAAAGAAATGAATTTGTAAATCCTCTCAATGTCAAGTAGCTTGTGATAACTTGTGACAGAAGTGGCCAGCAGACTGAGGGCTGAGTGTGTGAACATACAAAGCCACCACAGTCTGAATTCTCAATTAAAATGTGTATATTTACTTGATGTGCTTGTGTTCATGTTGGACTCCAGTGGAAGACTTACCTTGTATTCAGTTTACACAGTTAACTCAGCTGGCAGTCTGCACATTGATTAACAGTCTTCATGTAATTAATATGAAAGCCGTGTTACTTTAGATTTTATAGATGTCTCTTTAAAGTCTGGACAATATAGACAGAGAAACTGAGAGTGTTAAAGATCATATAGGGCTACATAATTCTCTTTTTAAGGCACATCTCTAGGGCTGCACCATGTCTGTCCTTATTTAAAGACTGAGCTGCTTCCAGATCTCTTCTTACTCTTTTTTTTTCCACTCTTCATTGCTGCTACTTATGTTCTTTTCGATAACCAGACTTTGAAATGTGGGTCTTTAATCTATGTAACCTGGTTCTTAGCATGGCGGAGTGCTGGAGGAGCACAATGATTTGTGAGGGTCAGTTAACTAGATTTTTAGCTGTGTTCTGCGTATTTCTTAGAAATAGTGTTTGTTTAGTTTCTGTAGGCCAATTTTGAACTGTTAAATGCAGTTAGTCTTAGAGCATTCAGCAAGATGGTTAAAAACAATGCAATTCTAATGGTTTCTGCAAAAGGGGTAACTCTAAAGCAGTTGTAATCTCATAATGGTGATAGCTAATACCGTGTGTGGGTGTGCTCTATAAAACCATAAGTAACCCAGAAAGTATCTAGAGCAAAACACTGGTAAAACCTGATACAAAGCTTGCACATTTCAGAATAAAATCATACTGACTTAAGCAAAATCCTTTTCAGAAGAAGCAGCAGGTAGTTCTCTGCAAATTGTGTTATAAATTTGTGGATTTTGCTTTTGTTTTCTTGTTATATTGAGGAGAAGGAACATGCAACAAATACAACTAGATGATTAAAACACTTTCATAAGGAAGATAAAGTGTGAAATGCAAAGCCTCAGAAGATTTATTTATTTCAGTTACACAGAACAGTTACCATTACTTAAAATTAAACTCTTCCACATAATCATTCTACACTGGGTAAGTCTCACTGCTCATTGGTCTGCTTGCAAATTAATAAAATATACCCCAATATGAAATACAAATACGAAGTTACCCAGACTTAAGCTACATTTGCTTACACTAGATCAGAGTTCATTCATTTTGATTGCTTTTAGTGCTGAGTGATTGTTTGTTATGTATTTGAGAGTCAATATAACTGAAACATTCTTTGACCTAATTAAACTTAATTATAAACTCAATAATATTTGATTGCGAAGGTATGGTGAGCTAGCTTTGAAAAGCTTAGAGAGGATTACTTGTACATCAATTTATCAGAGGGGATATAATTAAAACATACATTATGTCTGGGTTTTTTATTTCTGTAAACTCTGGTCCGTTGCATGCTCAGGCCTTCAGCTTGCCCAGTAAGATGCATACAGTGTGCTTGAATTATGTATGACCTTTTAATATTGCTCTATGGCATTGGCGGTCAGCGCTCCATCTGGATTCAGACTTCATTATAAAGTGACTGCTCATAATCCATTATTAATCCATCATATAGTTGTTATAGACTAGACACTCTCTGCTGCTGTTGTTACTTGGAGTAATGTCATTTATCTTAAGGGTATGTTTTGTTATTCTCTTGCTATCTCTCATTAAACAAGGCCTACAAGTAGTCTGTTGGAAAAATGTATAAACTGCTGGTTCTGCTGCATTCTTTTTCCCCCTCTTGTATTCTGGAATGTTCTTAAGACTTCCTGTGTAGTGTTTCAATACAATTACTCTTTATTTATTGAACAGCTTCTCAGAATTTGTCTAATTGTTCCAGCAAGTCTCACAGATTATTCTGGTGAAGACAGCAAATGTGTGCTGAAGCTGGACATCTTGAGTACAAATCTGTCTTTGGAAACATGGACAAACTTTTCTAAATCACACTTGTGCAAGTGGGAACTGAGGAAGAAAATGGTCTCTTGCTTGAATTCATCCAGCTTCTAGAAATTAAAGCTGATCTATAGATAACCTTAACTATCTACAGTTATCTAGATCTATAGATAACTTTAGTATGTTTGCTAAAACTTGCTCTTGAGTTTAACTTAACCTGTAACAAGCTATTACCATGACTCACTAGCATCTGTCTGCTCCAGACCGCACGCAGCAGCAAGAGTGCCTGTCCCCAAATGCTATTTTATCGAGGTTTCTGGATGATCTGGGGGTTCCCTGAACGAGAAAGCTTGGGGGAGCTGAGAGGCAGCCTCTGAGGTTTGGGTACTCTCACAGGAGAAGCCGGGCAAACACCGTGGAGAGCTGGGCAGAGAGAAATTTAATGAATAAGGGCAAGTGTAGAGTCTTGCATCTGGGCAAGCACAACCCCAGGTACCAGTATAGGTTGGGGACTGACCTACTGGAGAGCAGTGTAGGAGAAAGGGACCTGGGGTTCCTGGTGGACAGCAGGATGACCATGAGCCAGCAGTGTGCTCTTGTGGCCAAGAAAGCCAACAGCATCCTGGGGTGGATCAGAATGGGGTTGGTTAGCAGATGGAGAGATGTTCTTCTCCCCCTCTGCTCTGCACTGGTGAGACCCCATCTGGAGTATTGTGTGCAGTTCTGTGCCCCTTAGTTCAAGAAGAACACAGAGCTGTTGAAGGGTGTCCAGTGTAGAGCAACGAGGATGATGAAGTAAGTGGAGCACTGCCCTTATAAGGAAAGGCTGAGGGAGCTGGGTCTCTAGAGCTTGGAGGAGACTGAGGAGTGACCTCACTAATGTCTAAAAATATATGAAGGATGAGTGTCAGGAGAATGGAGCCGGGCTCTTCTCAGTGTCATCTACTGATAGGACAAGGAGCAATGGGTGTAAGCTGAAACATAGGAGGTTCCATATAAATATCAGAAGGAACTTCTTCACAGTGAGAGTGACTGAGCATTTGCACGGGTTGCCCGGGGAGGTTATGGAGTCTCCTTCTCTGGCGAAGTTTAAAACCTGCCTGGATGTGTTCCTGTGTGACTTGGTCTAGGTGGTCCTGCCTTGGTAGTTGGATTGGACTAGATGACCTTTCAAAGTCCTTCCAATCCTTAATGATTCTATGATTCTATGATTTTCATATTCTCTTTCATTACTGACTCAAAAAAAAAAAAATGACAGGTAAATAAAGGAGAGAGCATACGGGAAATTGTTTCAATTAAGCTTGAAACACTAACTCAACTTCAGTTCCCTGTTAACAAAATTCTACTGGTTCATCTGAATAACACTGTATTTTCCACACTTGTTCTTCATAATGGGACTCTTAATATGTGTAGCCAGACTATTTGCAGTCTGCTACGTACAAACTCATCTGCTAGCCTGCCAGTCTTAATATATTGACAGTACTAAAAACATTTCAAAAGTTGAGCTGCATAGACTGACAGCAATGCCAGATTATGATGGATGTGCAGTAGATGGTCATACTTACATTAAATGAATTTTCTAGTTTTACCAATCAGCTGTGTGTTAACATGGTATTTATTCCAAATTTTAAGTTAGCGGTTTTTGGAAACTTCTTGTACATGATTAACAATGTTGCTCATAAAATACAGGAATAAAGTTGTGAACTTTGTGCAGCAACATAGTAACAATGCTGAATTATATTTGGTTTATGAATAGCCATGATTTTATGCTGTACATAGCTTTAAAAATTTTATGAAACAGGATAATTGTTTCTTAAGCAGTCAAAAATAATTTCTTTCCTTTAAAAGGATAACTGCTTTAAAACATACTTCTTTCTAGCCCATATAATTCTTCAGTAGCTATTCAGCATATTCTTACAAGAACACATTTTTAGAACTAGTTCTTAATTTTATTTCACAGTTGATCTTCAGAAGGCACATCAATATTAGCTGCACATAAATATTAGCTGCACACAATCCATCTTCCAGCAGAGTATCAACCTGAACCGAAACTGAGAGACTATGATATCTGATTTTTTTCATTCAATCTATAAAATTGATCAGCTTAAATTGCTGAAGAACATTGCAGAAAGTATTCAGTCTTTCAATTTTATTTACTAAATGGTAAACAGTTTAGAATACTGCAAGTATAAAGTAAAAATAATAGACTTTTAAAAAACTCTTACACCAGATAAAAGTGGTTTTTTATTTTGATGCTACCCACAAGTACAAAAGGATGTATTTCTCAAGACACTTTATTTCAAGGCATAGGATGGATATGTGGGACTTTTCATAACTGTATGGCAGAATTTCAGGACTGAGATTGTTCTCACAGCCAAAAAGGAACTGCACATCACAATGCTTTTGAAAATTTGCCCAGGTCTGTGTACTGTGGCTGTTTGCATGTGTAAGTTTCTCGTTTTCTTATATCTTGTAACGAATCACAAGTAGCAAATGTAATCAATATAAAAAGCAAAAATACTATCATGAGGATGGAATTTTTCTAGAGTCCTGTGAGGATTGTTTGTGCAGTCACTAAAATGTTAATATTATTTTCTTGTTCTGAAACCCTCTCTTGCAAAATCCACAGTTTGGGTTCACCAATGTATATTTCTGTTCCTGATTCTTCATCTTGCTTGCACCCATGTCATCTCAGTTTCACCAGTTCTTGATGCCCCAAAAGAATTGGGCACCATTCGCCTCTAGAAAAGTATTTTTCTCCATGTTCAGCTTGAAAACAACTCTTGGCTATGTGCAGTGCAGAACCCTGGGGGAGAGATGATCTACCTGAAAACAGAATTTATCCAGTGGTAAATAACTGTGATAAAGGCAGTGGGAGAGCCGTTAGGTGGCTTTATTCCCAGCACAAGTAAATGTACCAAATACAGATATTGAAGTGCAAATTATGGCTTTAAAGAAAGAAGAAAGGAAAATAGCACTTTTTTGATAGTTGTGAAACTGCTGTGTTTAATTCCTGATTTAGAAATTCACAGCTCTCGTGTTAGAAAAATTGATCCTGGAGGAAATAACTTCAGTTTGTTAATCTAAAAATATTCTGCTTATACCACAAAGATGTCACAAGCAATAAAAGCAGTAAAATTTACACAAAAAACTTAGAGATTGCAAGATGGTATCTTGCAATGTATTATAGCTAAACAAATTCTTTTTGCTTAAGATTCCATAGTGACATAGCATCAGTAAAGAACTTTAAGCACATTCTTAGCATGTAGGCTTCTTTCTGAAGCTTAACTTGAAACACGAATTTAAATGCTTTGTTGAATAAGCATAGATTTCAGCTAGTGAATAGTTAAGTATGGTTAAGGAAAACCTATCTGAGGCACCTGACTGATACAGCACACCATCTCCTTACTTTTCAGATTACACTGTTTTTAGAGTTTTCTTTTCAGTGAAGTACTGTAGCAAAGTCACTTCCTTGTGTATGCCAGTTGCTTAAGATGCAAGGTGTTCAAAAGATGAGTGGTCTAATCTTCAAAAAGTTCTCATTAAGTAATTAGATCTTTCGTAACTAAGATGCGTTTATATGTTGGAGGCAAGCAAAGCTATAAAATGGAGCTTGAGGTTTTAAAAAATGTAACAATTCCTTTTTTTTGCCAGTAGTAACATTAACACTAGTTTTTTGATTCCTGAAATTGATGAGTTATATTTTCAAAGGAGCTTGGTGCCATCTGTTGGTTTGTGGCCATGAGTTTTGCATTCATGACACCGAGACTGTGTCTAACTTATGTAATTCACATGTGCAAAACAGGTGTTTACTTGTTTTGATGTATATTTGTGTGCCACAACTGATGCACACACAGCATCTGCAGGTGCAGTTTTAGGCAAGATCTGCCCCAGCTGTTGTGAAACGGCTTGGTTTGACAGGAGTGAGAAAAAAGTAATTTTGAGCTGCAGGAAGGGTAATCACTCCTTAGAATCTTCCCTTTGATGGAGTGATTGGGTTCTCCTCAGGTGCAACAAATGCCCAGATTTCCCACTTCAGCAGTGGAGGATGGTTGTTGGCTCAACTCTTGTATTTTGGCTGTTGGGGCACACTAATTCATCCCCAAGTGAAGACTTTTGCTCAGATGCTGCTAGGCTTGCCTCATTTTTAATCAATTCTTTGGTCTCCATGGCATTAATATCCATAGATGATTCAGGCATGTTTAGAAGGTGTCTACTTCTGAACTAAAGCTAGGGCAAGATGAAAACCTTAGGATAGGAGAAGAATGGACCCTTCTGAACAGACATTCACCAAAGCATGGCTAATAGTATTTTCCTCTTCTCAGGAAAGTCTCCCCATCTCAAAGGAAGTGAATCGCAAGAAGAAAAGAGCAGGAGGTGTATGCCTGGTTCCAGTGAATGGCTGTGGACACCATTTCACCAAAATCAATTACCTCTACTCTTTTTAGTAATTTCTCCGCTCGTATTACATATGGTGTATGGGTTTGATAAGATCATGGTGTCGTATATCAGCAATTGTTTCTATGTAAATCATAAAGTGTAAGAAGAAACTATTGGGACTCTGAGCCTTGCTTTAGAGAATAATAGTGGGCAAACGTGTACCATGAAAAATAGTTTTTAACATTCTGACTCCAGTGAAAGCTCTCAGAATTTCACACTGTGAATCCATGTTTACAAACATTACAGGTGGGCCCTCAGGCCTTGTTCTACCACAACAATGTCTTCCACTTCTCAAACTCCACTGCTCACACACAACCGGTAAATCACTCCATTTACACTATCCTGAACTGCTTCTTGCAGAGGCTGAGAGTCCCCTTTTTATCATTTAGATGTAACAAGCCTAGTAGTTTATTTTCATCGTCTGTATATCTCTATATTTTATCCATGTACTCTTTTGATGTATAGAAGTAGTATGAAACTTGTGGTTTCCTTGTGGTAAGTGATTGTGATGCTGCCACGGGATTTGAGACACTGATGAATGGTGCTATTTTGGACTTTAAATATGCTCCTTGGCAAGGTAGCTCTGATGGAGTTATTTTTTATTTCCATGTTCTGAGAAGGTATTGGTACTTCGTTTTTCTGAATGTCATTCTTTAGACTGGACTGACTTGTTTACTTGTCTTCTGTGTGGCTTTCTTATTCAGTGCTGTAGGTGAGCAACTACTTATAGTGTACAAGTGAGGAACTGATTCCCTATCAGGGTCCACTCACAAACATGCAGTTATAGTGGGAGCAATCACAAAACTGTAATCTACATAAAGTCTCCTTTCTGACTCCTATCTACCTAGTGGAGAAAGATGAGCAATAATTTTCCACCAACCTCTCAAAATCTTTTTTTTTTTTTTCCTAATGAAGGGACAAGTTTTAATGTCCTCTTCAAATACACAAAATGGGGGATATAGCAAGAAAAACACAACAAATTTCTGGGAGTAGGAGTCCTAAAGGGGAAAGAGTACATTTCTACAGTACTGTCAGTACATGGACTTTACATTTTTGTTCTTGCTCCTGGACTAGTATCAAAAAAAAAACAACACAAAACACAAAACTAAACAGGTATCATCTACTTCATGGAGTGTTGTTGTGTTAGACACAGTCTGAAAGCCCACCTTAATTTTTTATATAACTCTGTCTTTTAGCTCTTCCTTTTACGGAACAGACCTTGTTCTGAACTGTCTTAGCTTCTGACTGTTAAATACTAATGCATGCACTGCACTTCATAGATTTCTTTCCTTTCCCCACCTTCTGTATCCCTTTTCTGATACATTTTATTTTTGAATAGATTAGATATGTCTACTGTGCTGTATATAGAGTAAGAAGCAACATTCAGCAGTTGTGGCATTTATGTATAGTTGCAGTTGTGTACTGCTGAATATGTAGGCTTTTGTAACATTGTGATCTTTAATAATGCACAAGTACCCAATGTATTTTAGCTATTTTAGTAGGATTTGTTCAATAAATATTCAAGCTCTAAGGGTAGCTGTGGTGTCTCTGTTTCCTTATTACAATAAGAGTAATTTTTGTGTGACTTATGAGGGTGTTTGTGATGAGTTCAAGACCACAATTTAAGATAAGGCAAAAGAAAACAAAGCAGTTAGGTCTCTATGAGATCGCAGATAAAATTTGCCAGACAATGGATAGCTTAGGGAAACTGGAAAAGGGTTTATTAACTCTATAACTGAATACAGAAAAGAAGAAAAGGTTAAGCAAGTTAGTGCACACAAAACAGAAACTGTGTCACAAATGCCATCACATATTCTGAGAAAAGTACAATGGGAGATCACTATCATATCAGTCCTTGGGTCTTTTTTCACATCAGAGATCTGGGGGAAAAAGAGCATGTCAGTCAAGTAGAGACAAGTACCACCACCCTCTCTATTATTCATGCACCACCCCTGTGTGCAAACAGGGCACCCAGGCTGTTTGCAGACTGGTGAATTCTTCAATTCTTCAGCGTAGCTTCTCCAGCTCAACTGTCTTGGGACAACCTGATTCCTCAGTGCCTGAACTGCATCCCTCAGTGCAGGAGACATGCTTTCAAACAAAGAACCCAGACTGTCTTTCATGCCCAAGGTTTAAGGATTCTCAAGTCCTCCTGCTTTCTTCAGCTAAGCACGAAGGAATTCTCCCCAATACCAAGCACCCCCAGTATTTCTCAGCAGCAGAAATGACAAACAGTCTCTCTTCCTGCTGATCAGGGCTTTCTAAAATGGTGGCAACCGCATGGTCCTGGCCATGTGGGGCCTAAGATGGAGACTGACTGCATGGCTGCGTCAGCAGGGCTGTCCCCCCACTCTCTGCACATGACTGAGAGGGTTTTCCAGGACCCTCTCCTTTCTCTCTTCCTGTCTCAGCTCCAGGAGGAAGAAAGAGGAATTCCTTAGCTCATCACGATGTTGAAGGTCTGCTCTGTGTGGGGGTGGTGGTAGATGTGCACCAAAGTCTTGCTTCTCCGGTCCGTGGCATCAAGTCTAGGCTGGGCCAGGGCCAGGTCTGTCCCTGCCGCGCTGGGGTCGGTGCCACACAGGGCTGTTCTCCTCCACTCTGCTGTTTACCGGAGCATAACGGACCCGGTGAGCCCCCTCTGTCCCATTTCCGACAGGGAAAATGGGGGAGGGAGCCGCTGGAAGCCATCTTCCCCATCTGCCCCGCACCACCCCGGGAAAGGGATGGGGGTTAGCACAAGGCTACAGCCCCCGTGCTGGGCTGAAAGCCTTCAGCAAAAAAACGCAGGACCAAGATCACTATCCCCTTTTGTATGCTTACCTAGCGACACCCGTTAAGGGCAGGTACTTGGGACAGTGTCACCTCCCCACAGGACAAGTCACTGGGGGAAGGGGGGTACTCCCAAGGTAAAATGACTTTTTGCTTCATGAAAGCACAAATCTGTACATCTGAAAATTCTGATAATTTTCAAACTGCAACAGTGTTTTGAGAATGTCTGCAATTCTATACACTCTGACTGTCACACTGAGTGGATTTACACAGGGACTGAGTTGGGTTTGATGGCTTCAGTTGTACCACAAGAACTGACCATATACACATAGTACTTGACCCAAATGGCTGTCACTGCAGGACACAAAACAGACAGTAGTTCATTTGGGCTAGAGCTATCTCCCTGGTTGGAAAGCAGTTTTATCTCATCTGTCTGTGGTATATGTATATAGACATTATACATATTATTTACATATGCATATGGATGTATCTATGAGAAACAATAGAATTATAGCCATGATTAATTGGTTCACTGATCTTATTTTTGTAATACATGGTCCATGGCTTTGGTAAATAAGTGATCAATTTTAAAAACAGATACAAAAGGCCATTAAAGAGCTTTTAAATCCCAATCCTATTATTAGTAGTATTTACATTTGCTACACAGGAAAAGCTTTTACAGCTAAAATATTTAAATGGGTTACACACTCCTTTGGAACTTGCAGCTGCTATAATAATGATTGCTTGACCTTTGGCAGTGGTTTTTAATCTTCACAACAACATGCAGCATTTTAATAAAGACATAAAAGTCTTTATTAAGGGGTCTTTATCAAACTACAAAAATGAAAAAGTCATTCTTTAATATCACAAATAACAGGTCTTTTTGTTAAACATGAAGAACTCCTTATTGTATGAAACAACTTCAGTATGGTAATATTCTAGAAACTCAAATTTGTCAAAGATGATTTCATGAAATTATATCTTGGAGTTTATACCACAATAACATCCAGAAAAGATGGGTTAAAATAACTGATCAATAAGTTTATTACATGGAAGTTAGCTAAATTTTGTCTGTATGCATGAAAAACCCCATGCAAAAGAAGAGTAACGTTGCCAAAGCATCATTAATTTAGTGCCAGATTCCAATCAAATAGACTCCAAAAAATACTTTTTTTTTATTAAAAAAAACCCAAACATGATACTGGAATCACCTGGAGTATAACTAGTGAGCCAAGTGAGGTAGTAATTCAGCACTAATCAACATTGGCAAGACTGCAGATGGAATAAGACATCCTACTTGGGGATCCCTCTCAGAGAAGATGAGTGCACAATGGCAAGAGAGGAGAATGAAGTGAGTATGATGCAAACTGTAACAGTGAATGTGGTTGATAGGGAGTGATTGAAAGAACGGCTCTGTTTAGACTAAAGGGAAGATAAAGAACTGTTCTTTGTAGGGCTAAAGCAATTTAAAGTAATCTTCAGTGTCATAAAAGAGGTTGAGGTAATACCTAGAAACTTGGAAAATACTTCCAAAGGTGGAAAGATAGGAATGTGCTTGAGTAGGGTGTCAAGGGAGGGGCTTTTGATGTTGGCCTTCCGAGATCTTGCCAACATGTTGGCAAACACCTGTTATTTGAGGTGCTAGAGCAGGTCCAGAGAAGAGTGATGGGGCTGGTGAGTGGACTACAGGGAAAGTTTTATGAGTGGAGACTGAAGGTGAAGGGAGGACATGATCATTCTCTACAATGAGGTTGTAGTCAGGTGGGAATCAGGCTTTTCTCCCAGGCAACTAGCGACAGGACAAGAGAGCATGGACATGAATCAGGGGAGATTTATGTTGGGTATTAGGAAGCACATCCTCAGAGAAGGGTGATGAATATTGGAATTGACTGCCTAGAGAAGTGGTTCAGTCACCATCCCTGAAGGTGTTTAAGGAAAGACTGGATGTGGCGTTTAGAGCCATGGTCTAGTTGATGTGGTGAAGTTAGGTTACTGGTTGAACAGTGATTCTGTGATTCTGTGTGATTGTTTATATTACCCCTAAGTCAAAGCCAAATGATTCTACAGTGAAATAGCAATACGTTATGATCAGGAATTTCTGTTAATAACTTCACTGGCAAATACAATGTGGTCCCATAGTTTTCCAAAAAACACCCACACAAGATTTACATTCCACACTCATCTTTAAATCATGTTGCAAACTGAGTCCAAGAGGGCTATGATCTAAGTGCCAAGGCATGAGACTTCTTCTTATGGAACCTGCTGCTCTTCTTTTTTAGGATTATTTTGAGTTCTGATGAAGTAAAAGACATAAATACACACATCTAAATGGGCTTTGCTGCTTTGGTGCGTTACACTCCAAATTGCAATAGGTATTTTCCTTTTCAGGTGCAGAGCTCTGAAATACCTTGTTGAAAACCTGAAAGAAGTAAACCTGACCTTAGCGGACAGCTGCTGGCTTTTGTCCCCATGTTTTGTGAGCGGGGAGCTGTAGGAGAGGAGACAAGCTGGCAGATGCACTGTAGCAGATGAGATGTATGTAGATACGCAGCAGGAGATGAGACTCTTGGCCATGCGTATGGGGAGCAGGGGCACACCTTGATGCCTCAGCGCTCTGCTTATTCCATCTTGAGTCTCAAGATCCTGGGACTGCCTCTGCCCATAGACATGCTTGGTAACATTCACACAATGGGCACTACTGTTAGCCTGACCCCATGTCTCTAGTCCCAGAGTAAGTGGGAGAAGATGATAGAACAGAGAAGATACGCTGCAGTTTTTGTCCTTCTGAAGAAAGGATCCAATATTTGGATGCTGAAATACTGCCTACCTATGCTGCAGAATGAAAAAGAGAATACATCTTACATTTGTAGTTTAATTGCTATGTAATCATAACCTAAAAACCTTAGGTAACTGGCTAGTGTACTGACTCCTGGCTGCCAGTGGTTATCTGAACCATTTTCTAAATGCATCTAGAGCTCTGAGCTACCATTTGTCTGTTGTATTACTGGCAGAGCTCAAAGCGCTGCATAAATTATCTCAGGAAGCAATGCAAGCACAAAATCAGTGCTGCCATTATAGAAAAAAAGGTCAGAAGTTTAATGTTTTCCAGCTACTGATTTCAGAAGAGACATGACCCAACAGCTGATATTTTATGCAATATTTTTATACTGTTTGCACAGTAGAGTTTCAAATTCATATTGCACATGTCCAAACCTGAATCTGCGGATGTGGTGGTCTCAGAAAGCTGGTCAATACTTTCAGTGAGTCGGAAGGAATCGTTAGGCCTTGGATATAGGTAAGGACTAGGATGTTACAAAAATGGAATGTGGCTTACAGCAAGGGTAGAACCAGTTGAGCAGAGCAGATACATTCTGAAGCAAGCTGTTGTACAAACTTCTGTCAGCTATTGTGCAAACTGCCTGTAGTGAAAAGAAAATAGAACTAACCCATCATGTAACTTTCAAATGAAATAAGACATAGAAGATTGGTAGAACACAGCTGGTGAAGAAGGTATGTAACCCAACCATTTTGTAGAATAAATGTTTTCTGCATAATGACGTCTGGTATCTGCTCATTATTCAGAATGGACCCGCCTCGGACCCCATTGCAACTTGAATCCATTAATCTGTCCAGGCAGATAATGGTCTTATTGGGACTTTGAACTGGTCCTGAAAGTTTCAAAAGTTGAGAGTAGTAGAGACTTTTTTAATGCAAGGTACACCCCAAGCTGAAAAGTGCTGAGCAGGTTTATTTTTGCCATCTTGAGTCTTCAGTATAACTCAATAGATTTCCATTAACACATATAAGAAAAAGTAAAGCTCTTTGTGCCATGATTTCTCCTTTTAACACCTCATCTTCCCAAAAGCTGCATTTGTTAGCTGGACATGTCCGTGTGTTTTAAGCTCCTAATAAAATTCTCTGTACATTTTGTATTCAAAACTCAGCATTGATCATTCAGTTTTCTACAATGAAACTACTGGACAGCAAGTCCAAGAGGCTGCCACTGGTTTACAGATCTATCTAGATTTACTTGCTCACCAGTTATGCTATCCATTGCATAATGGACTATACTGACTGCTGCTAGAGTTAAATGTGTGTGCAGACTGTCAAAGCAGCTTTATCTCTGGAGGTTTCACTTACCTGTGAGTCATTTTGGCTTCCTCACCTTTTCTCCACTAGGGTTTGCTCAGAGGTTAGTTTCTGCTGTTGAGTCACTAGTGCAAGTGTAGAGTTGCGTCTGGTGAAGTCCCCTGAGACTGCATCTGGGAGACTCAGGAGCTGTAATCTTCCAGCAAAGAGTGGAGTTTGCTGTTCAAAACCACCTGTACCCTCTTACATGTTTACAGTCTATCTGTTTGCTTTTCAAGCCCAGCAAAAACTTTGTGTTTTCTTGGTAGTCCACCTGAGCTGGTATTGCTGTTGGCAGGAATGCAGCATGAGGACAGAACTGTACGGGGTAAAAGCACCCTCAGAAAAAAGAAAAGTTCGAAAGAGTAGGGAAAGGATGCCCAAACATTGTGTTTGCAAATAAACAGCAGTAAGTTATCAGTCAGTTAACCACAGCAGCAGGAAACATTTCTGTCAGATTCTGGGAGGTTAACTGTGGCAGTAAATGATTATGTAAAGTGCAAAACTGCTACTATTTGAAGTGCACTTTGATCAACAAAGTGAAAAAATTATTTCATGCTTTTCAGTCTGAATTACAGCAATTTGAAGAAGGTATTTTCAGTGGAGGGCTCTGGGTTAGCAGACTTGCAATTTTCTGTGTCTGTTAAAGCTCACAGCATTGCCAGATCGTACTTGAAGGCAAAGGCAAAAACAGGGCACTCTTTCCCGACTTTCATTTGCTGCTTGTCCTTTTACTGAAGTCAGAAGGAAGAAGCTGTGCACCCCACCTCCCACCTTGCCAAAGTTCAATGCTACATCTCTCCACTTCTCTAGTTCACTTTTCCCAAATGGTCACGGTTTTAGCAGCAGGAGCCCATGTCTGGTACCTGTGTGAGTCAAATAACCCACTCACATGCCTCAGGTTTATGATAGTATTGCTCACAAAGTCCTGAGGCTGGGAAGAAGCTTTCTGAAGGGAAGTGAGAGGAGTGGGTTTGCCCCGGTGCATTTCTGGCAAAGATCTGAAAGGCAGGAAAGACTCTTTCTGATAGAAAAGAGAGTCTTAACAAAACACTTTTTATGATTCATGGTATCTATCCTAATTTCCAAGAAATACACTAAACTGGGTAAAACAGCTCAAAATCATGTTCACGAGGTTGACCCAAATCTTTTGATGCACTTATAAAGCAGACATTTCACCTGAGTTATTGAAACCGTGCAGTTTCAATACTCTTACACTACTCTTTCAATATTCTTACAGCCTGGTTGGTGTCACTGACTGTGTTTTACAGACACATTGGATTTCAGCAGAAAGGCGTGAGCCTTGCTGCAGGAAAGTTGGGTGGGGTGAGCCCATGCACACTGCCCTTTTTCCCCATCTTGAGCTGCTCCACCCTCTTTCTGGGGTGCCTGGCTGCTACTGATCAGAAATTAAAGCTCTTCATGTATTTTAAATGAGAAGTTAATGGGTTTCCTTTATTATCAAGGTGATTGTGCTCTGATATTCTCTCATCAGATATTGCATCCCTCAGGTATGAAGGAATGACACACACCACTCCTGAGACACTCTGGAAGTCTTAAGGAACAAACTAATTAAATAATCAGTTATTGAAAATCTTTTGACAAGGAATAATTTTGTACCGTCATAAGGATTATAGCCCAGGGAAAGGAATCATAACACAAGTTCCCCAAGAACTAATTTTTCCCTGATTGTTTTAATTGGCTTTGCATTGTTCTAATATCCTTGAGATGGCTTGAGACTAGCATCAAGAATGGGCCTCAAGGAAGGCACAAGGTTGGTACAACTGTCTTACCTTGTCATAATTCCTCCCTGGGCTCTGCTGCAAAGTAAATATGCTTTTATTTATACACTCCTGCCTATTGTACTTATAAATGCTAAACTCAAAAATATGAACAGCTATTAAAGTTATGCATCATGGTAAAATCAGGGAAAATCTTGTTTGTCGATAGTGCTGTAATGTTATGTCCAGTTAAAGTATGTTCCTGCTACTGAAAATCATGCAACTGTTTTTCTATTTCACACATGTATGTGTGAACACACTTCAGAAAACTAGGCTTCCCTGTGTGTTTTGAAATTACACATGAAGCACTGAAGCCCTTTTGGCACACCCCATGACCAAACCATCCCCATAAGCATGAACTCTCAAGATGGTATACTGCTGATAAATAACTGATGGCTAGCAGAATATTTACCTCTGTCCTTTTTTATTTCCATTAGAGCACAACATGCTGTTTCCTAGGTGACTTTAAAGTCTTAAATGCCGTAAAACGTAAGAAATGTGTTAGACTATAGTGAAAATTATAAAATTTCCCTATTGGCCTCACAACAAAAGCAAACTATTTGGAATAGGCAAAGATGTTAATTTCAGAATATGTAATTTCAATAATCTATCTAACCCATATATTAGAATCATAGAATCATTAGGGATTGGAAGGGACCTCAAAAGATCGTCCAGTCCAATCCCCCTGCCAGAGCAGGATCACCCACCATATAATAATTTTTGACACTATAATGAGCACAAAATCCATGCTCAGAGTGCTATGTATATCCCAGCAAAATATGCATTTAAAGTGGATCATGTTGCTGCATTTTTTTGTAGACAGTTTTTAGCACTAATATTCTTAAGCAAACTGCCAGCAGTAGGATATCGAACACCACGCTCCTGCACTTTAGAAAACACCCTCTGGGGCAATGCAGACATTGGGACAGAATTTTGCTGGATTGTGAATAATCAGATTTGGCCTGGCTCTTTTGTGGTTAAGAGCCTCATGTTGCCTCTTTCTAGACAGGATTTTCTTCTATTACACAGGCAAGAGGCAAAACACAGGAGTGATCTGGGAGCTGACAGAGCAGTGAACTGCACGAGATACCTCCCAGTGTCCTACGTACCACAAACAATCCCTGTGCTAAAGAACAGGTCCTTTTTGCTAATGTGCAATATCAGAAGGCACAAATTAGCTTGCTGTACCCTCAGTGTGCCACTGTATTAAAATGACTCAAGGTCACAGCATGTGCCTTTTATTTGTATCTAGAGAGGAATGACTTCTGAAATGGCTCTAGGTGGCAGCTTCTCAAAGCATTTTGGAGGTGTCTGTGTGTGGCTAGTTGGGACTGCGCTGTCCACCTTTGATCTGACACCTGTACCAAACCAAAGTACATGATCTCCACACCAAGTCTGTGTTATAAGCTTACTTTCTGACTTCACTTCTTTTTCCAGAATCACAGAATCGCAGAATCACTCTGGTTGGAAAAGACCCTTGGGATCATCGAGTCAAATCGTCCACCCTACCTCACAAGTTCACCCCTAAACCATATCCCTCAACACGTCATCCAAATGATCTTTAAACACATCTAGGAATGGTGACTCAACCACCTCCCTGGGAAGAGTATTCCAGTGCTTGACCACCCTTTCTGTGGAAAAATTGTTCCTAACATCTGGTCTAAACCTACCCTGTTGTAACTTGAACCCATTCCCTCTTGTTCTATCACTAGTTTCTTGTGAGAAGAGACCAGAACCAACTTCTCCAGAATATCCTTTCAGGTAGTTGTAGAGAGTGATGAGGTCTCCTCTCAGCCTCCTCTTCTTCAAACTAAAGAGCCCCAGCTCTTTCAGTCTTTCCTCATAAGATTTATTCTCCAGGCCCTTCACCAGCTTAGTTGCTCTCCTCTGCACCTGCTCCAGCACCTCCGTATCTCTCTTGTATTGAAGTGCCCAAAACTGGACACAATAGTCAAGATGTGGCCTCACCACTGACGAACACACAGTGACAATAACCTCCCTACTCCTGCTGGCCACACGATTTCTAACGCAAGCCAGGATGCCATTGGCCTTCTTGGCCACCTGGGCACGCTGCTGGCTCATATTCATCTTCCTGTCAATTAGAACTCCCAGGTCCCTCGCTGCCAGACGGCTCTCCAGCCACACTTCCCCAAGCCTGTATCATTGCATGGGGTTGTTGTGGCCCAAGTGCACGTGGGCACTACTCAAAAGAAAACAAACAGAAAATGAAACAGTAGGTCAGAGAATCTAGTTTACTCAATGCATTGAGAACTTTCTTGTCTTTGTGATAGATTTGGTGAAATCATATTTGCTCATGGTATTCCTGCATCAAACTCTCTTCCAGCATATGAGGAGTTAACCTGTCTCATCTGCAGAATGTTTTTTGTTTTCCTCTGGCAAGTGTGTGCACAGGCATAGCTTGGGGGTGGAAGCCGGGTATGAGGAAGTGGAGAGGTGGCTGCCTCAGGGGACATGTTGAGCAGGTGGAGCAGGCCAGACAAATTTTGGGGTCCTTATTTTGGAGATAAGGTTTTCCTTTTCCCCTCTTCCTGGTATCCCCTCCCTGTTTGTGTGTCTTGGTTTCAGTTTCGTTTTGGCCTGTAGCACACTGCAGCTTCTCCGTCTCTCTGCAGCTCTCTGTCCCTCTTCTGCTCCACACCCCCACTGCACTTTTTCCCTTCTCCTCCTTCTCTTGTGTCTTTATCCCTCCTTGATATCTTGGACGAATCATAGGAAAATGCTTAATTTAAGCACTGCCTAGGATATTCCCAGTCATTCATTTTTACTCCCACCTCGTCTGCAGCTTTTAGAAAAAAATTCCATTTGTTTGGAATTAGAGGTTAGCAGGTCTGGGCAGGGGGAGGGGTGGACTTGAGTGACAGAGGAAGAACACCTTTTTTTTCCCCTTTTCCCTTTTTTTTTGGTTCTTCTTTTCTACTTAATAAAGTCTTTAATAAAGTTCTATAAAGTTTAATATTTCTAGCTCCAGTTTTCAGCAATGTGTTTACTTTACCTCTTTTCTCCCCTGGGGGTGGCAGGATAGATAGGATAGACATTTCCTTCTGCATGGTTGAGTGGAATACAGTTTTGTGGGCTAACCTGCTGCTAAACCGTGACAGTCTTCTACTAGTTGCTAAAAGTAAGTAATTTTTTTCTTTTCTTATGAAGCAAAGTTACATATGTCACTGTCTTGGACCATGGCATTTGTGGAACATGCACTTCACATTGCCAGTCTGAACTGTCAATGTCAATGTGTCCAGTGCTCTGCAATTTTCTTGATTCATTTATGCATTTCCAACCAATCAGAAGAAGCAGAAAGACAACCTAACAGTGAATGAACTATGTGTCCCAGCTTGATAGACACTAAAAATTATTTACTCTACTAAAAGCAAACCAGAGTTATAAAACCAGAGTTAAAGAATCCAAGTGAGAAGGTTAATGGCTGCACCAGCTATACCCCGTCACCAGTATGCCCATGCAAATCACTGCAAAAGAACCAAGACGATGTCTGTCAGGTGCTGCTGCACAGAGTCCTGGGACAGAAGGAAGTCCATATGGGTATGCTTAAGTCCTTCAAAGCTATAGTTCCTGACACATCGATGTGAAAATGTTTATTTTAAAAATGTAGCATGAACTTTGATGTGCCTCCTTTTTACTGATGTAACAAACACAATACTGATGATTATTTTTTGTAATGAGAGAGGGTACACAGTTATTGCAGGATCAGTTGGGAGTTTGCATTAAAAATAGCACAGAGGTCAGTGTGATGTTAAAAAAACATGGAAAACTGATCTAAAGTCACTTATTTCTCATGCAAACTAGAGCAAGTCATACTGTGTCAGATCCAAAAGAAAAAAAAATAATAAAAAGAGGAATAAGAAAAAATAAGCTACCTACAGGTTTCATGCTGGCTTGTACTTTTTGGCACTACAAATGTGTAATGCCCACCTCAACCTGCCTTCCCTGCTTCATGGCCCATTTTTGTTACAACCCCTTTATAAAACTCTCATCATTCATGGCAGTGCTACAGGAACACTCTAGTGGCTGAGAAACACTAAGCAGATGGTGATCTGATCATGGGAGTATGAAAGATGCATGCGATAGTTACCGTTATTCCTTTATACACACTATTATTATAATTATTGAAAAGACGGATTACTGACATTTCTGCTCTCTACAGCTGTGAAATATCTGATATACTAACAGTACTTACCTCAGCCCAGGTGCTTGCCATGGATCATATTCCTATATTTGAGTGGTAGTGTTTTCTTGGCTTGTCAATCATTTCTTTTCTTCCCTGAACATTCAATTTTATTTATCAGGAAAATCTACATATTTGTATTACCCATTTCGGATTTGTTACTTTTAGTGTCTACTCCTAATGTTAGTTATTCGCTGACCCCCTAAAGGGTGTAAGTTACTCACAGCTTTCCAAGACGTCAAGCATTTAATAGCAGTAGTCACTCATGGTAGTCAAAAGCCAGAATAATTACATCGGCCAATTCCTTGTAATCAGTCTGGGTGGGTTGCTTTCTAAGAGCATAGTAGTATTTTCTTATTGCTGGTTCTGAAGTATGGGATTTGGCTGTTAAATTATCCTGTGCCCAGTGTACTACTTCTTAAAATCATTAGGCTAGTCTCTGCAGTAAGCAATGCCTTGCAACAGGTTTCATTCCTCTGCAGTGCAGAGTATTGTGCAGAGTTATGTGCAGATTATTGTGCAGCCCGTTTTTAAGCGTACAAGCTAAAAGAAGTTTAGGATTGGACTAGATGATCTTTCAAGGTCTCTTCCAATCCCTAATATTCTGTGGTTCTGTGGCACTCAGGTCAGACTAAGAGGTTCCTGGGGTTATCCTTTTGGCCCTTCTTGTACATCGGTGTCACATTTGCGAGTTTCCAGTAAACTGGGACCTTCTGGGTTAGCCAGGACTGTTGATAAATAATGGAGAGTGGTTTGGTGAGCACTTGTGCCAGCTCCTCTAGTACCCTTGTGGTGGATTCCATCTGGTCCCATGTACTTGGTACATGTCAGCATGGAGCAGTAGGTCGCTGATCATGGGTTATGGAGCCTGCATTTTGGCAAAGTTGGCAGTGAGCAGCTCAGGTTTTCTCTTGCCTTTGGTCACAATGTTCCTTCCACATCCAATAGAGGGTGGAGATTCTCCTTAGTTCTTCCTTTACTTGTAACATAGTTATAGAAACATTTTATTATCTATTGATTCTGGACAGACTAAGTTGTAACTGAGCTTTCATCTTCTAATTTTCTCCTTACATATCCTTGCAATAACCTTGTACTTTTCCTCAGTTGCCTGTTCCTTCTGCCATAGCTGGTAGACTTTCCTTTTCTTCCTGAGTTCTTCCCAAATCTCTCTGTTTAGCTGGGCAACTCCTGTACCTTGCTGGCTCATTTTACAGTACACAGAGACAGCTACTAGCTCCTGTGTCTTGACTATTTCCCTCTCAAGGAATGTCCACCTTCCTGGACTCCGTTGTCCTTGACAGCTACCTCCCAAAGGACCCCATTGACCAATTTCCTAAACATGTCAAAGTCTGCCCTCTGGAAGTTCAAGGAGGTAGTTCTACTGACCTCCCTTCTCACTCCCCTAAGAATTGAAAACACCATCTGATGGTCTTTTTGCCCAAGTCAGTCACCAGCCTTCACATCTCCATCTAGTCCTTCTCTGTTCACAAACAGCAGGTGTACTAGTGAGCTTTCCCTACTTGGCTCAGTCATCAGCTGTGTTAGGAGGGAATCATCAACACACTCCAGGAATCTCTGGGACTGTTCTCGCTCTCCTGTACTGTGTTTCCAGCAGACATCCAGAAGGCTGAATTTCCCTACAAGAACAAGGGCAAGCAATCACAAGACTTCACCTAGCTGCCAGTAGAATGTTTCATGTGCCTATGTATTCTGATTGGGACGTCTGTAACAGACTCCCACCTGTTGGCCTTCCGTCTGACTTCTGAACCAAAGGCATTCAACTTTTGTCACTATAATTATGTTCTAGGTATTCATAGCAGTCCCTAACATACAGGGACACCCCATCATCTCTGTGATCTTCTATATCATAGTTTTCGTGGTGCAGCATGGCTTCTTCCTGTTTATTGCCCATGCTATGTACATTGCGAATTTGCATCCATGGAAGTAATAAGAAATTCCCTTTAGTAGTTCAAGTGTCTCAAGGATACTTTGGATATACAGATACAGTGACTTGTGAATGTGCCTGTGGCACGTGTTTACAAACCATTGTTTGTAAACTCCGTGTCTGACAAGGGCTAACTTGTTTTGCTACTTAACCTCCACACAGTGCGGTGAAGGGTAGTGTGTCAGAGCGTCCATATCTCTGACAAAATTGTAATGGTTTTGGTTAAAAGTAGAAATCCTCTAGAATTAAGTTGGAGTGGAGGAATGGATGTCCTGAAAAGTTAGAAATAATCACACCAAAGTGACACTGGTGAATTGCATTGTAAGCATGTATAAAATAGTACCTAAATGTTCACTACAAGTTTTCCATTGCCTTTTATTATAATCTATAGATAAAAAACCCCAATTTCCAGTGCATTCTCCTCTTTAAAAGACTGTCAGTTTTACCAGTGCTGGCACTACTGCCTCCTCCACTGAGGCACGGCCAGGTACATTTTTGTGAATGACCAAGATAATCAGAAGATTTAGTGTTAATTGCTGCAATTTTTTAATCTCTAAATAAGGGCTGACAAAATGAAGAAACAGAAGGAACTTCATGGCAAGTCTGCCTTCCAAAATTTTATGGTCTGAACTTTATAGACACCAGAAGCCCTTAGAACATAAAAGGTTACAGGCCACAAAGATGCAGACATAATCAATAACACTTTCAGTGAAGAAGATCTAGTCTACAATTACTAAGGATGCAATAGTTCAGTATTACGCAGACTGGTGCAATATTCTACAGCTCTCAATGACCACAGGAAAGAGCTCTTGTCACAATAGAATTATTTAATCACCAGAGTAAAGTCAACCTAAACAGTCAAGATTAAATCAGGACTTCATATTTGGCATTGAACGTGTTGTTAGTGTGTGCCCTGTCTGCATGTCTTGGGGAGAAGGAAAAAAAAGCTAGACCAAAAATTACACAGAATAAATACCATCTACTCAATTCCAGCACAAAAAACTCCTCTGCATGTTAGGCAAAGAAAACACTATCTGTCATCTTTTCAAGTTGTAGAATGAAGAACTATATAAAAGATTTTCTAACATTAGCTCATGCAAAAGTGCTAGAGTAATACTGTAGGTCAGAATGAGAGGATACAGGAGGACAGGACACTCCATATTTCCCTGTAATGTGAACAGATAAAATTTCACTTACCATCCTGTGTGGAGTGTGACTTTCAGTATCAATTTGCTATATTGTGTGAGATAGAAAACTCAAATAGCAGAGTGCCTTTAAATTGTAAATCCTTTCTCATTTCTATGGCATTAACTTGAACTGCTACCAGTTATGTTGCAATACTTTTACTGCAGGAATCAGTGTTTCAGAATTCCTCTACTGGGAGATGGCTTAAGTTCTGTTTAAATGACAGAAAAATCCAGAGGTGTTTCAAACCCGAAACATCTAAGACTCAAAGAAAAATACCACAGGTTGCAAGATTTGCTATAAACAAAGGAATTAATAAGTCCAGAACTTCCATTTCATATCTTAGGAAATAGTTTATGAGTTGTGGTAAGT
Source organism: Phoeniculus purpureus (assembly GCA_028565055.1). NCBI lineage: Eukaryota > Metazoa > Chordata > Aves > Bucerotiformes > Phoeniculidae > Phoeniculus > Phoeniculus purpureus. The sequence continues at coordinate 6,049,240 of JAOXOE010000745.1, read as the reverse complement.
GTGATCTGTCTGTGCAATTGCAATACACTGCTATTATCAGTCATGAAGGAAAGTGTCTAGGGTAGCAATGACTACAGTAGAAGTATTTACTCTCATATACAGCCTTTCATATACTGTGCAGATGCTAGCTGTGCCCTATCATGATAATCAGTTCATTGTCTGAACATACTGACTGTGTTATTTAACAATTTATTGCCTTCTTCAGCAAGGCAATCTACAGGTTTCTGTGGTCAGACCAGGTTAGACAGGTATGCTTGTGTTACTACATTATTTTTGAGCAGTATGTATGCCCTTATCAACAGGCACACTCTCCGATCCTGTCAGTATTTCACACATCTTTCATCAACCCAGTATTAACAAGGCTTGCACCAGTTACAGCCTACTTTTCCATTTGCCATTGTGAAAACCCAGGAAAAGATTAAACTGTAGCCAAAGAGACTGAAAGGTAGCCATCAGGACTTTACACTGCTGAAAAAACTAGTTTCATAGAAATGAATGTTAGGATTTGAGAAAAATGACAGGAAAATCCTTTGACAACATACTTTTATTTCAGAAATTAGTAGAAATGTCATAATGCTTCCAGGCTTCCCCTATGCAGTTGAGAAAACCTGCTTATAAAATATTGCCATGTAGTTACTCCTGTTCAAGTAGCATAATAGTTATACATCACATAGCTTACTCCACTCAGCTCTATCTCTCTCCCATAAGACTGCAATGTAGACAGTTTCTATCAGGGCATTGACTTTGAAATTACTCAGTCAAAAGCTATTCCAACCTCATTATAAAACCAAAACACACTCATACCTCCCAAATCAACCCTGTAGGGTTTACTTGAATTTTGTCTTCTCACACTATCTCATCACTACTGATTTCAGCCTTGACTTGTCATAATGAGTGTCGCTACTGGGCCATGAGGCTGTAGGTCTCCTGGGAGAGCCCTGGAAAGAGCATCTCCTCCGGGCCATTTGTTTGGCTTCTCACCTATAGTTTGATTCCTGTGCTCGATCGCCTGCACATGGCAAGATGTGCCTTTGATCAGCTGATGACTTCTGTGATGGGCCTGGAAGCGACCGTGGAAGGGTATTACTGGGTTCTGCCACCTACCTCTGTCTCTCTGTGAGGATCATAGAATTATAGAATTATAGAATCATTAGAGATTGGAAGAGACTTCGAAAGATCATCCAGTCCAATCCCCCTGCCACAGCAGGATCACCCAGACCAAGACACACAGGAACACATCCATATTGTTTTCTAGAAGTTCTAAGCAACTGCAAACACAGACTTTAAGATGAAAGTATCTTCTCCAGCATAAGTCGCTATAGAATCACAGAATCAATCAGGGCTGGAAGGGACCACAGGATCATCGAGTTCCAACCCCCCTGCCATGGGCAGGGACACCCCACCCTAGACCAGACTTCCCAGAGCCTCATCCATCCTTGCCTTAAACACCTTAAACAGGGATGGGGCCTCAACCACCTGCCCGGGCAACCCATTCCAGGC
>JAOXOE010000745.1:6035098-6047640 GCA_028565055.1 Phoeniculus purpureus | reverse complement strand
CTTATGAGGAAAGGCTGAGGGAGCTGGGTCTCTTTAGCTTGGAGAAGAGGAAACTGAGGGGTGACCTCATTAATGTTTAAAAATACGTGAAGAGTGGGTGTCAGGAGGATGGAGCCAGACTCTTCCCACTGTCACCTAGTGATAGGACAAGAAGCAATGGGTGTAAGCTGGAACATAGGAGGTTCCACATAAATATCAGAAGGAACTTCCTCCCAGTGAGGGTGACGAAGCACTGGAACAGGCTGCCCAGGGGGGTTATGGAGTCTCCTTCACTGTAGACATTTAAAACTCACCTGGATGTGTTCCTGTGCAACTTGGTGTAGGTGATCCTGCTGTGGTGGGGGATTGATCTTTTGACATCCTTTCCAATCCCTGATGTTCTGTGAGTCTGTGATTTCCCCTTTCCTATCATGAGTAATTGTGAGAAGAGACCAGTACCAGCCTCCCTACAACCTCCTTTTAGACAGCTGTAGAAAGCAGTAAGGTCTCCTCTCAGTCTTCTCTTCTCTAGACTAAACTACCTCAGTTCCCTCAATCGCTCTTCATAGGCCCTCTTTGCCAGATCTCTCCCAGCCTTGTTGCCCTTCTGTGGCCCCACCCCAGCCCCTCAGTGTCCTTATGATACTTCGGTACCCAAAACTGACCCAGTACTCAAGGTGCAGTCTCACAAGTGCAAAGTACAGGGGCACTACCACCTCCCTACTCCTGCTGGTGACACTGTTCCTGATCCAGGCCAGGATGCCATTTGCCTTCTCGGCCTCCTGGGCACCCTGCTGGTTCCTGTTCAGCCGGCTGTCAACCAACTCCCCCAGGTCCTTTTCTGCCAGGCAGCTCTCCAGCCTCTTTTCCCCCAGCCTGTAGCTGCTGGAGGTTGTTGTGCATGACCTGGCACTTGGCTTTGTTAAACCTCACCCTGTTGGCCTCAGCCCATTGCTCCTGCCTGTCCAGGTCCCTCTGCAGACTCTCCCTACCCTAATAACTTTGACAATTTTTTCTTTTCTCCAACTGATCACAATAGGTCTATGAAGATCTGGTACTTTCAGCTCATTAAGCTTTTATATTTTTCTTCTTATAAGCATTGAGATTATCTGCTTCTTACCTTGATGTGATAATATGTTTTGACAGTGAATTGTTAGCACAGAGCAGCAGTGGCAGGTCCAACGACTTCACAGGTACAATAGCACTTTTGTAAACAAAAGTGTATTTTGCCTCCTGAAGTTCAATTAACTGCCAAGTTAAACCTCATCTCAAGATGATCAATTAAGGCACTTAGACTGCTGAGACAGAAGCACATGGGCAGGAATAAAGTCCCATTTCCAGGGATAAGTGAACAGTATTTTCAGACTGTTTTCCAAATAAGTTAATTTTGTAAGTATGAATAATAAACACATACTTGATCTGACAAATCAGCACAGATGCAGACCCTTTGATTTTATATATAGAACCATAAAAGACACTAGTTTATGATAGGAGGGAGCATTCAATTAAAATTCTAACTGAACTCGTAAACATTCTAGTATGAGGCATTCAGTTGCTAAAAGATGGAAAAAGATAATCAATCATTTCTTCTCTAAAGGGTGAGCGATTAATCTATCTGCACTAAGGAGATTGATGCTTAAAGTGTTTCTTAAATTCAAATTGATTTTTGTGTTTTCTCCTGCCGAAGAGGGCTACGGGCAATAATAACCTGATTTACCATTTAAAACAAGGTCCTATCTGACAGCGGTTCCCTTATGCCAAGGTGCAGACTACGTAGAAGTCTCAAGACTTTATCTTAAGAAATCATGCCCTGTTGCAGCCAAATAAACATAAACAAGTGTCACACAAAGATGACTACAGAGAATGCTGAGAGCCCACTACACTGCATCTTCAAGAAGCACGTGCAGACTGAAACAGATTGGGCATGTATCATCTTTGGCAATGGTTAATCCAAGTACATGAAATCATGCCTATGTTTAGGATATAAAATGCTCCTTTTAAATGTCATACTATAAGAAGAATTTAGTTCATTCACGAGGGCTTCTGAATGGTTAAAAGGTCTGGCAAAATCACAAAATTCCACTGACTACTCTTACCAAGCTGAACAGCATCCCAGTGTTTGACTTCTCCAAATTTTTGGAGAAAAAAACAGAATGGCAGGATGTTAGCCATACCCTGAAATGGATGGAAAGATGGTCTAAAATCAAAGGACATCAGAACTACGCAGAGAAAAAAAAGCAGCTGCAGACATTATCTTGGATGGCAATGACCTAACACTGCATGTCACCAGAGCACAGCGGTCTTGGGTAAGCTCAAAGCAACAGCATGCTGTGCTTTGTTGTATAGGGAAGGTAAACTTAGAACATGAAATCAGCCACTTCAGCAGTTACCATGCCTTCCAACTGCAGCAGAAGAGTGACTAATCTTGCTAAAGCCATGCAGTTACTGTCCAGGATCTTTGTGGAGTCATTGGTATTAATTCTGCCCAGTGAGAGCTCCTCTGTTCCTATGCGATCAGAATGCTCCATGTTTCTCACATTTTTCCAGGAGCAGAGAAATGATGTATTGAAAACTTCAAATGCACTTAAGTCAAATGCTTGGAATTGTCTCAGACTGGGTTTACGTTCCAAGTCTGCAGCTTACTCAGTTAGAGTAGAAGACTCCAGTCCATAAAGCTTCCTAGTTGGACCCTTCATTATTAGTGTCTATAAATATTTGAAGGGTGGGTATCAGGAGGATGGAGCCAGGCTCTTCTCAATGTCATCTAGTGATAGGATGAGGGGCAATGGGTGTAAGCTAGAACATAGGAGGTTGTACATAAATATGAGAAGGAACTTCTTCCCAGTGAGGGTGACAGAGCACTGGAACAGGCTGTCGAGGGGAGTTGTGGAGTCTCCTTCACTGGAGATGTTTAAAGCCCGCCTGTATGTGTTCCTGTGTGATTTGGACTAGGTGATCCTGCTGTGGCAGGGAGATCGGAATAGATGATCTTTCAAGGTCCCTTCCAATCCCTAATGATTCTATGATTTAAACTTATAACACAAGACATAATTTGAGTATCACATCCATTCCTACAGGACTTTGAATCCACTGACCTTGGGGAAATTGTTCCTACTGATTTATTTATTTTTGGAAATTGGACATGGAAGAAAAAAATACTTTGAGTAATTAACATATATTGAGAATTCAGTATGACTCTGCCCATAAATAAATCTATTAAATGATTCTTTATGTGTTCAGGGTTTCAAAAGCATATTTTTCCTTGATTTGCAGTATTCAGATTGTCTTAGTAGTTCTCATGTATCACATATTTCATATAAACCAAGATCTATTTACAGAAACATGAAACAGAATCTCAATAAAGTATACCCATTATTTAAGTATGAAATTTAAGATGTTAAACTGAAAAATGAGTGAAAAATTGATAACAGGAAAGGAAAATGCTGTTTAGGGAGGTAGGCTGCAGTCAATTAGTCTTTGCAAACTCAGAAAGTTTTAGGAGAAATATTATTGCCAGTGGGTCTCTATAATTTATAGAAAAAAACATTGTTTACATAAATAAGCAATGTTTAAAATTCTCGTTTATATATTGAGTATATATTCAGGTGGGGGTGAAGATTGCAGAGAGACTTTCAGACACTATTCACATTGGGTTTCTATAGAAGGCGTAAATAAAATTTGTTTCCTTGAAACAATATAATTTGCAGAAGTTGCTTATGTCTGCATTAACACACAGATCTGTAAGTATCTGTTCTTAGTCTTTTAATGGTTTGGTAGGATTCAGCCTGCCTACTTTTTGGCAGCTATAGCTGTGAGTTGTCTAGATTTGCTTTATACTTGTGAGATTTGGATCTTGTTTTGACAAGATTATGTAAGAGAGTTCAGCTGAATCTTGCCTATGAAATGTGTTTTGCAGCAAAGGAAAGATACTACAGAAGAAAGTGGATGGAAAATACAGGTACAGGCTCTAGGGAGGTTGTTGGGACATGTGTGCCTTGTGCAAGAATGCGTAAACTGGTATGCTTCTGAGCTCATGGTGCAGCTGCAGGGCTTTCTGTGTCCTTTCCTAGCATTTCCTTTTCCAGTTTTAATTCTCTGCTCCTACATGTTCTTCTACAAGGATCATGTAGTCCAACTGCCTGACCAGTTCAGGGCTGACCAAAAGCTAAAGCATATTGGCCAAATGCCTGCTGTGTTCAGTGCACCTCATAATGCTGGTTGCCCTCTTGGCTTCCAGGCCACACTGCTGACTCCTGTTCAACCTGCTGCAAACTAGCATACTCAGGACACTTTTTGCAGGACTGCTCTCTACTCACTCCTCTCCCAATACCTCTGTATCTGTGATCTCAGTGCTGCTGTACACAGCCAATAATGTTGGAATTGGTCTAGCTGAAGACTTGTGTGGTCCACAGGAGATCAGTAAGAAACAGGCAGACTTACTAAAACCATGAACAAAATGAAGGTTTCCTTCATCAAATTATGTAAGCCTATAATTTGGCTGACTTTTAAGTGTTTGAATAATTTTGTTGAAATAACTTCTGGAAGTGAGAGGAACTACTTAAATGCTTGAGGTTAGACATGGTAGGTTTAGTGGTTAGGGGTTGTAGGGTGGATGGTTGGATTTGATCATCTTGAAGGTCTTTCCAACCTTGATGATTCTGTGATTCTATGAAGATTGAATTGAGTTGAAATTACTTTTAGGTTACAGAACCAGACTTGACATGTGCTTCTTTTCAACACAGCAAAATGGATACCATTTGTGAGCAGAAAATATATAGATGTTACTGACAGCTATAAAGTTGAATATCCATTAAGAGATGCATGTGGTAATTGGCGTGATGAAGATCTACTGAGGAGATGCAGTTACATTTTCATAATGAAATTCAATCAAGAAACAAGAGTTATTGTAGTTTGGTTTATTTGAAGTGAAAAAAACTGATCTTAGTTCTACAGTGATAAATATTTTATAACCAAATATGGTTTCTAAATTAAATGTTACACATCATCACTGGGAACCACATTTTAACTTGAATATGTGATATAGAGGATGTGGATGGAATTGGTAAGAACAGTGAAGGCTCATAGTACATGTAAGCAATATACTATGTGTGCCCTTTAGTCAAAAAGCTGAGTCCCAATTTATGTTAGACATTTGATTGAAGTCTACCTATAATTATTCAATTGAAGGGGGAAAGGATGGTCCATTCATCTTCATACATTAATTGCTGGGAGCATCTGACATAGTCCAGTGCTTACTGAAGTCCTGACTGGAAGTCAGGTCAGGATTTCATCGAATTAGCATGCCTGTGTATTTTTTTTTAAGTCCATAAATTTCTTTAATGCCGGCTACATCGTGGCTATGCTTCCAGAAGTGGCCAACTATCACAGGAAATTAAGCTTGTACATAAAATACACCAATCAGCCACCGTAACATCATCGGGTTAAGGTAGGCCTCTTGAGGGTGTTTGTCCCATCCATCTGCCATGGTAGTTGAGCTAAATGATAATGAAGTTATTAATTACAGATGTTTCTGCAAGTTTTTTTAGACGCCTCCACTGTGCCTGCAGGGAATCCAGTCTAGAGCTTCTGTGCTATTGTTAACAAGATTTTCCTAGTCACTAGTCAAAGCAGATTAAAACACTGTCTTGTACTGAACACAATAGCTCAGAACAGTGTGAGACCATAAAATCCACTGAACAGATATGGATGGGGGTCCCATAGTACACTTTTCACTGTAGCCAGAACCCACTGATGAACAAAGTTGATTTAGATGATGCCTTTTGCTTTACAAGAGTTGAAGGCGATTGTTTTAACCAAGTAAAATGCAGTAATCCTGGATCTTTTGCTTAGGCAAAATGAAGGAGGTAGTATTTGTTTCAGCAAACGAGAAGATCAGTACATTGTCATTTGAGTCTCATAACAACAAATCTTATCAGTATTTTGTCAATACTGATATCAGTATTATTGTGCAAAATTTTCTGCTGGGTACTTTCTACTTTAGACTGATAAGAGCAGGTTGAAAAAAGATAATTTGCACAGATATTTGAGGTTACATGCTCTGCCTGGCTTGTATTTATTTCAACATGAGCTTTATGTGAACCTTTGGTGAACCATCAGACTACTCTCAATCAAATTCTTATCTGCCAACTACAAGGAATTGTGCTTGTTCATTTTCCTAAGCTTCTTTGTGTCTAATATGGAAACATTTTTGGAGTGTTCTGCAATGCTGTTATCAATGACTGCAACTGGAAAAGGTCTGTACCAGTGCAGCCAGTTAATCAACGTCACTTCAGTGCAGAACAGCATAGGAAAAAATAAGCAGGTGACTCTTATAGTTTATTGTAACAGAGAAGTGTAACATGATTTTTCATAGTTTCCTCTGGGGGCATCTTTCAATGCCATGGTAATCTCTGCATAGCAGTAATTTCCCAATTCATTGGGTAACTCCTAGGTCCCCTATCTCTCAGGGGAAAAAAATGTTATTATTACTTCTACCATTCCATGATTACTGTAGCTGTGTAAGCTGGACAGCTGAAGGATATCTGCTTACAGCTGCTGACTCACTCTCTTATGCAGCTGCACCCTGTTTCCTACGCTACAGTGTGAAAAGCAGCAAGAGAGGGGAAATGTCCCTAGCAAATTTTCAAAGGGTTTGGAAATGTTCAGGGAGTATTTTACAAAAAAGTAATACACTATAGTGTAAAAGTTTGTGGATGTATTTCTCAAGAGAATACTAATGTGCCAGCTCTACTTACAAACAAAAATGCCTAAAAAAGAGAAAAGACACTGACAGAGCAATACATTTGGTGGTTAAGCTTCAGCCACTAATGTAGAGGAGGCTGAGCAGGATAATTTGATCTCTTTTAGACCTATAGACTGTGAGCCTATAGTGAACATGGCATTAGAGGACCCTGCCAGTCTGCCTTACAAAAAACAGATTTTAAGAATAGGCTGAGAATTCATTTTATTCTGAACACTGGACTATCATAAAATCACCTCATCAATAAGGATGGAGCTTCTCCAGTGATAAACTTCTGACACCTTCATAGTTATGTGAACTTGTTCATTTAGATAACTACAAAAATTAGTCAGTAGAAAAAAGATAATGTTGCTATAAACGTGCAAGGTTCGTACATGTAAAGTTTATTCTCTCAGTTCTAAACTTGCTGAGTAAAAATCAAATCTGATGCTGTATTGGAGGATTCATTTACTACTTCTATACTCACTTCTGGCCTATCTGCTAATTTAGTTGGATTAAGAGGTCTGTTTTAATTGATCTGTTAATTCTTAAGGCAATGGTTGTATGACAACCTAACTGGTGTTTTTATCACTGTTCTCAAGGAAACCATACTGCAATAATTTGACCTCATCAGGAAATGCTGGGACTTTCAGCTGCTCTATTTTTTTATATAGAATACAATATTTAAACTGTGTACATTTGCTTTGTACTGGAGACAGAGGTTACCCTTTGAGCTTCATTTGCCCCTTAGAGCCTAATCCATTCATGGAGGAAGGATTTACATGACTTATCTCAGTAATCTGGCTTCTTTAGTCAACATTTGCTAGAACTGCAAACTGAACAGCAATCTTTTTTAAGCTATTCTCCCCAGAATGCAAGCAGTTTATGTGCCAAAGGTATTCCTTGGCACTACTTGGAACTTTATGCCAATTTGTTTAAAAGATGCCTAGGTAGTGATAGATAGATATATCTGCACAGAATTGCCAAAGCTGCTGAAGCATTTAATTTCCAAAATTGATCATAGGTAACAATATATTTAAATATCTGCTGCCTTGGGCTTAATTGTTCTACTCAACTCTACTTGCTGTATGAATGTAATTGACTTCTGATTTGATTTTGTAAAAATATAACTCAGAGGAGTGCAACATTCCACTAGTCTGTCTTTTCTTTACCACATCAATTAAAAACACTTCTTGAATTTTTGTGTATTTCTTCATAAAACTGTTTCAATTTGAGATTTTCCCATTCCAGTTTCTCTGACTGTGTGTTACTGTGTAAAGAAATGTAAATTTGTCATCCTTATGTGTTTAGAACAAACTAGATTTTAATACGTGTAAGACACAAACCTACTATTATAGCATATTACAGCGTAAATGATTTATCCACTTGATAAAGCAGAAGAAAGCATTAAGGTGGTGTTTTGAATATTAAGCTTATTCTGCACCTGCTTCATATTGCTAAAAAGTTGAGACACTTTAAAATGATTTAGTTTTACTATTACAAGGCTGATTTTAAAAGCTTTCAATAATTCATATTGCATCAAACTAGAATGTGTTCCTACTGCTATAAGTGTAAGCTATGTGGATACCATGGTAATTACCAAGAGTATCCACAGTATTCCTAGAATTACTATTTACCTGTTTAAGCAGAAGTCTGATTCTATTTTTTTTTTCTTTTCTGTTATAAACCACTGCAATGGAACTTAAAAACTTGCAATATGTTGTTTGGCCTTTTTTGAATAGAGGTATTTCAAGAAATTCCCTTAGTTTTGAATTACGGAACATGCAGATGAAAATGTATGATAGGTGAGGCTTAAATACATAATCTTGGTAAACAGCTTTGGTGTTCTTCTCTTAGGTGTTACTCTTTTGCAAACATCAGTGAAGAGTTTTGAAAATAAATGAAACTAAATGCAGACTTGCAGAGTGTAATAACTAATGAAACAAACAGCCCTTAGCTGGAGGAGGAGAAGCCGGCAGTAAATTTCTTCTTCCTGTGAAGTTAATGACATTTCTTCCAGAAACCTTTGATTACAGCCAAACAATAGGGATACTTTTTGTGTGGAAATACTATTATCAAAGACAACTTTTAATAGGCATATGCTTGTATTTATTGCTTATACATATCTTTCTATCAGATCTATCACTGTTTGTTGTATATCTATTGTATATATAGTGTGTATCTATTATTTGGTTTAATAGGTGGTCACTGATGTGTACATGATAGGATGTAAACAGGATGGGACTTTGGAAAGGGGCAAATTGCCACTGGATTTATCATGAGAGTGCAAGCATTCTTAGGGAGTCCATTCTGTTGTACATTATACCTATGAACTATTTACTAATGAATCTTTAAGTGAAGTATTGGAAGTATTTATAGGTAGGGAAGAGTAGTTGGATGAAGTTTTCCATAGTTGTTGCTTAATTAAACCAAATAAATCAGTTCTGAGGCACAGTGCTGTGAGTTGTCTGAGCATTGCTGCATTGGAAAATATGTTGTATACAGAGTTTATTGCATGCATGGTGTTAATTTTGGGGGATATGTTGTTTTCATGTTCTGTTATTTGTTGCTTAGATCTGAAGCATGTTAATTGTGCTCCTTTTGTGAATTTCTTTTCTTTTGTATCATCACTTCTCAGAATAGCACAGTGACTTCCTGTGCACTGTGTGAAATTTACTCTCAATTCAAGCAGCTTGTGTATTTTGATGTTCAAATACGTTTTTGTTTTAAGAGTAGAATCTTTTGCCAGGATAAGCAGCTTTTTTTTCCTTTTCTGCTCACAGTAGAATTTTAACAGTTTATAGATGTCTATGTGGAACTGGCCAAAGAGCTGATGTGGAGGCTGTTTTTACGCCTCTCTGGAGTTAGAAGATAATTTGTGGGTTTGGTGCACATTTCTTGTATGAAATTCTGTGGCGTGTGATCATGGTCTGAAAACAATACTGATGCACTTATTTTTTATAAGTGATACTAATTCATTAATCACATTTGAAGAACTATACAAAATGCTATGGAAATGTAAACTACTATTCTATTATACTTTTATTATGTGATTAGAATTGAGTTTACTTTGGTTTACTTTCTGTGTCTGGGAATAGGATAATGAATGATCCTTTCCACTAAATGATATGCCTTGTTTACAAAGTAATTAGTTCTACTAGTATAGCTATACTGTGATTCTCTCTGTTGCCATCTGCCTTTTGGTGGTCTTTATTTACATTAGTGGAAAACATAATTAGTGTCAATGTATTAAAATTTTTTTACCCATTAGTTAAGTAATCACGCAGCTCATGCGAGATATATTTGCCACTTCAAAAAGAACTTCCCCTTAGTGTTGTTCACTGTTTCAGGTAGGCTAAAAAACCTCTACAAATGAGAGATACAGATGAGGACATCTTTGCAAAGCAGTTCTTAACACTGAACAGACCACAAAGTTTTAAATACATAAGTGCTAGATGGGTTTACTGATAAACCTCTCATCCTCTGGTTTCCTCTTAGTGACCTTAGTTTAAGAAGCAAAGAATTGGTACATTCATCAGCTTTTAGGTTTGGTTTCGTTTCTTCAAATTTGATGTGCAAGATCATTCTAAAATGCAAACCTATATGCAAGTGAGAATGTTGCTGTGGTATAATGTAAATGCTGCTACATAGGTAGCAAAGCTATGCCATATTTTATTACACACTGTGTAACTTCCTACATCTTAAAAATAACTCCAAAAAAGTGATTTAAAATACTTACGGGCTCCCAGAGAGGCAGAGGCACCAATGCCAGTGTAGGAGAACAGGGGTTTTTTGGAATGCTGTTCGTGGTAGACATCTCATTAAGCTGCTGCTATGGTTAATCTTCTACTGAAGTTTTCAGGAAGAAAAAAACATGTGGAACAGAAGATACAGAATCAAAGACTACCAAATTCTAAAATGCTCCAGATATTACTTCTACCCTGAAATCTCTCACACATAATTTTTCACCTGGTTTGAAATTCTACTTGCTGACGTGGGACACGTGCTTTACTGCTTTATACAAATAGTACAAGAAATGTGTAGGGTATTTTGCAGGAGAAAATTATTTTGGTTGAAGTGTTTGCTCAGAATTTTAGAAAGAAAGCTTTATTCAAGGGAAAAAAGGAAAGTAAAACATAAAGCAGAGATTCACTAACATTTATTGAGGTTAAAAAAAAAAAAGGATGTATTTACACTGAGACTCTTTCAGGATACTAGAACATATTTATAAGATCTTAACAACAAAAATAAATGGAAGGAAATGCCCCCAAATAACAGTGTAGGGTTTTTTTTTTGTCCATATCCCTGTAAAGATTGTTTTTAAAAATACAGCTGTTAGACATTTGGCCTCATCTCTGGGAAGGTGGCTTTGAGCTGATCAAAGAGTAAGGTTACAGAACGTCATTCCTGCCATACGGCAGTGAGTACATGTTGCTGACAGCATTCCTGATCTTGGCTTTCCAGCTGAATTAGTAGTTGAAATGTTGAATCTCTGTGCTGAGAGGTTCCAGCTGAGACTGTCTGTAACAGCCATTGATTCATATGGCTTTAGACAGGTTATTTAACATGACTGTAAGGCCAAAAGGGCTGAAGGTGTCAAAGATTATTGTTTGTTAGGTAGGATAACTATTCTTACTGTACCTGCTTATTCAGGTAATAGCTTATTAGCTGACTGAGAGACCCAACTCCTAAAAGCGTCTGCTGGAGGCACTAACATCACTTGCTAATTTGTATTTTACTGTTTCACCTTTCTGTATTTTGTAGCAGTAAGAGTACTGAAGAAAGCAGCAATGTTGTTTCTGTGCTGCTTGCTGTGTTTAATTTTAGGCTGCATTCAAGCATCTGCTGGTTCCACCTCATTAATTAATTCCAGGCTGCCAATTACAGGAGGCAGTTGAATTATGAACCTATTCTTGGTGTGACACATCCCCCTCCCCCAGTCAGGTGTGATATGCTAAAGCTCTATGTGACTCAGTTAACAGGAAGAAGTAATACTTTAGATTTAATTAAGACAAGGTGTCTTTAAAGTTTCTTCCCCCATCCCCCTCATCCTCTAGTTATTTCCTGATGCATTTTTGGGGCCAACTTTAGCAAGTTTAGGAAGGAACAAGTTTAAAACCCAGATGCATGCTTCCTGAAAAGGACCATTAAAAACTTCCACCCGGTTTCACAAACAAGACATAATCTTCATCCTATAAGAATGAAATACAGTAGAAAAGAAACTGTGGTCTTAGATAATGGAATTTATTCACATATGGAAAAATATTTAGCTAACTGATCATACCAGAATCTTAAAAACAGTAAGCAAATATCTCTTAGGAATGTTTCTTTAGCATTCTTGCCTTTTTTCACTGAATGCTAAAGTGGATGTTGTTTTTTAGTTTTGGTTTTTTTTACTTTTATATATATACATATCTGTATTATATATAAAAATAATAGATTTATCATTATTTAATTTTTGGTAGTGTCATGTGAACTATTCCATTACCTGGCTGGTATTGGGCACCTCAGAGGCACAGTTCCTAGTCACTGGTAGAGGAGAAAGGTCTAAACCAGTGGTCCCAAGATCCTGGGTAACAGCCAACCCCATCTCAGACATCACCTGAGTGTCTCTTGTGCCATTTGAAATTCAGAAAAGATTTCCTAATCATAACCCTGTGTCACTAAGCACAGCACTTGCTTACTATTCATGATTCCTCAAATCACAGAATCACTCTGGTCGGAAAAGACCCAGATCATCCAGTCTGACCATCTACCCTACCTTACAAGTTCACCCCTAAACCATATCCCTCAACACCTCATCCAAATGATCTTTAAACACATC
>JAOXOE010000745.1:5977576-6023266 GCA_028565055.1 Phoeniculus purpureus | reverse complement strand
TCCAAGCTCAAGAGACCCAGCTCCCTCAGCCTTTCCTCATCAGGGAGATGCTCCACTCCATCATCTCTATGGCTCTGCACTGTACTCTCTCCAACAGCTCTGTGTCCCTCCGGAAGTGAGGGGCCCACAACTGGACACAAGATTCCAGATGTGGTCTCACCAGTGCAGAGCAGAGGGGGAGGAGAACCCCTGTCGACCTGCTAAATCCCCTCCTCACGAGGGAGATGCTCTACTCCCTTTGTCATCTGCGTGGCTCTACGCTGGACTCTCTCCAGCAGCTCTGTGAAGTGAGAACAGTCTCTGCAGGTAAAGGAACATAAATCATAATTACAGCCTGTCTCCACAGGACATACATGGCCATGTCAAGGTACATTAACAGCCAGGAACACGCAGCCCCTTAAATAAAGGCTGTGGACACTCCTTATCTGCTAGAAGTGATTCCCGAAGGCACCTTTTTGTCAAGGAGAGGGTTGAACCTTTTAGTACTGATCACCCACACCACCTTAATTAATTTAAGAGGAGATGTAGCTCCATCTGACTAAACAATAGTTAACAGTGCTGTAGCAGCACTGAAAAAAGAACCTGTATGGAAGCCAACAGGCCATAACCGACTGCCATATGTTCTCAGCACAAAATAGGAATCCTATTCATTGTCCTTTCCAACGGCAGTGCCAAAAACCTCTGAAGCATCTGCAAGCACCGGTGAACTAATATCTGGAGGCAGCAGATAAAAATAACAATAGATGACTGCCTGTCGGTCAGAAAAGTGAAACGGAAGAAACTGCACACAGGGGCTGCCTAGGGGGGCTGTGGAATCTCTGGAGACGTTTAAAAGCTGCCTGGATGTGTTCCTGTGCAGCTTGGTGTAGGTGATCCTGCTCTGGCAGGAGGATTGGACTCTATGATCTTTCAAGGTCCCTTCCAATCCCTGATGATTCTGGACACCCAAGACACTAGAAAAGCGCTGAGCTCAAACTTGATAGCAGATAGGTCCCAGCCTCTCTTCTTCAATTGCACCAACAAGGCAGCTACTGCAGAATGAACCTCTCACGCTAGCAACAGATTTACTGCAACTCCTGTTATGGCTGGTGGCAGCACCGACCACGACTGCATTTAACAATGCAGAACATGCTAAGCTGTCCTGTAACAGCACGAGAACTCCTGAGAAGCAATATGGTTTGATGCAATTCTCACAACCTGGCCATTTAAATACTGTTGTCTGTAGAGTTTATGCATATTTATGCTACTTCCCTTACTTGGGGCCACAAGAATCTTGCTGAAGGTTATATACAGATAATGAAGATTACCCGGGGGGGTTGTGGAGTCTCCTTCTCCACAACTGCCTGTCGGTCAGAAAAGTGAAACGGAAGAAACTGCACACAGGGGCTGCCCAGGGGGGCTGTGGAATCTCTGGAGACGTTTAAAACCCACCTGGCCGTGTTCCTGTGCAGCTTGGTCTAGGTGGTCCTGCTGTGGCAGGGGGAGTGGACTGGATGATCTTTTGAGGTCCCTTCCAATCCCTAATGTTCTGTGATTACTCTTGTACTGCAGGGAATATGGAGAATCAATCTTGCCAGGGGAAATACCAACTAAAGGAAAAAAGATATAGCTGTGGATGCAATGGATTCTTTTATCCCACGGTTTGAGTATTAAATGTACATGCATTGCTTCAGCATAGGTAGTGTCAATACAACTGTTCTCAAGCTCTTACGTAACGTGCTATCTATTTAGAAGCTGCAGCCAAGTTAAGTTTCGCTGCCCGTGAGCTATCACAGAATCAACAGAACATCAGGGATTGGAAGGGACCTCAAAAGATCATCCAGTCCAATCCCCCCCGCAACAGCAGAATCAACCAGACCACAGAATCATACAATCATTAGGGGTTGGAAGGTACCTCAAAAGATCATCTAGTCCAATCTCCTTGACACAGCAGGATCACCTAGATCAAATCAACAGGTACTTCTGAAACAGTTCTCTTCAGAAAGAGAGATTCATTCCGCAATACAACCAGCTCGGTGCTGAAACCCCAACAGTTAAATTGAATGTTTATCAGCTAAGACCCATATTTCTCAAGGATGATTAAAGCCATTCCAACTTCTTTGAAGACAGGTTGCTACATAAAGGAGAGAGAACCAAGCTGACATTGTAATCCCTGCATCAAAATAAAATGTCCTGAGGTATAAAACAGAACCAGAAGTTATAGAGAGATTTTTAATACAGCCATGTGAGAGCACTTGTGGTGGTTTAGACTAAAGGTCCCTCTGAGCTCCAGAAGTGGCCAGAATTTGTCTAATGGCTGTAGTAAAGTAGACCTGTGTGACTTGGTCTAGGTGATCCTGCTCCAGCAGGGGGATTGGACTAGATGATCTTTCAAGGTCCCTTCCAATCCCTAATGTTCTGTGATCTCTGGTTCTACTGCAGTAGTTCCTGTAAAGGCCTAGAAGTATAAGGGTGAGAGAAATTGTGTATTTGGGATGTTGGTGAAGTCAAAGGGAAGTGTCCAGCTGAGGACTGGGTCAGCCACTTGATGAAGCTTAAAAACGTAACTAATTAACAACCTTTATGAAAACAATTGATGGTAAAGCAACATCCAGCATACACTCTGCCTTGAAAACCAGCTGATGTTTCCAAACTCTGGGAAGTTATTCTTGGTTGTGCTGCTTCTCTTTAGCTGAAAACATCCTTCTCTTTCCAGCTTCGTACTTGATTTCCTCATCTCACACATACCCATTTTGTCAGATCAATCGCATATTGTGGACAGGGCCCCTAATATTTCCTTTCTCTTTCCAGGAACTCTTTCATTCCCTTTGTCCTCAGGTCGACACTTGGCTGCAGAGACACTGGAGTGGTCTGGAAGATAGCTCGGGCAGTAGTATTTTTCCACTTTCTCAGCTCAGTACAATGAGGGGTGCGGGCAGGGGAGATCCTGGATGAAACAATAGCGACAACAGTGGAACTTGAACAACACAAGAAACAAACTGCAGCTCGCCAGACAGGAAAAAGCAACAACATGAGTGAACAAAACCCTCCCAAAAAACAACAAACCGAAAAGGGTGGGAGGGAACAAGACCTATAAGCACTGCTGTGTGCAGTGGCAGGCCAACGTGCAGCAGCACTGCTCCCCGGCCGTAGGCGCCAGCTGCAGGGCTCTGCCGTGCATGAGGCCGAGCCGCAGCCGCGCTGGGCGGAAGGTGCCCGCCCTGCCGCCCCTCCCAGGGGCGGTGCCGTTCCCGGCCGCACTGGGGAGCGAGGCAGCGCACCGGCTCTGCGCTCCGGAGCCCAGTGCGGAGCTGCCCAGTGTGGCCGGCGCAGCTTTGTCTTCTCGCTTAGTGCTCGGCCAGATCCAGCTGTGACCCCCGAAACTGCCCCTTCCGCAGCCACCATGGTGGCCAAGGATTATCCTTTTTACCTTTCTGTCAAGAGGGCGAATTGCGCTTTGGACGTGCCGACAGTGACCAGCCCGGCTAAAGAGACGGAGGTACTTAATCTATTGGGATGCTCTTGAAACTTTATAGTGTGATCTGCAATTCTCTGGCGAAAAATGTTGTACTTTGAAGATAGGCTTCTGTGTGCAGCTAGAGAGCCGGTGTGTGAAGGTCTCCCTTACTGCCTGCTCCAGATACTGAACTTTTCATTGCAGTAAGGCAAGGAACAGAGAATCAAGATTTTTGTCGTGTGCCTCTTAAAGAAGTTAAAATTCATCTGTTTCAGATATGTAGTTTAAAGTAATTTTAATATGTATTTCATTCCAGAGATAACCAGTACTTACAGTTTTTTGGGTGAAGGAGGGAATCTGGAAAATGGCTTCATATAGCATTGTTTGTCTTGGCATCATTAGTAGCAAACCAAGAAATTAATCACTTAATACCATTAACTGAACACTCAGCCCTAGCAACGAGTTGACAACACTGTTTCTTAAGAAGCCTAAAGTCTTTTCAAATGATATTAAATCTTTATGCATTTACTCAAACACAACACACTTACCTGCACAATGTTCCTAAGTGGTAGACTGCTTCAGGAACAGATGTGTATGAAAGACCTAAATATGTCATACGCCAGGTTAGTGTTGTTTTGTGTGCTCGTTTGGAAAGAAACCAGTGACCTTAACCATTCTGTCTGGCTGTGCTGGAGGAAGGATAACATTTCAGTCTGGAAGTTTTTAACACTTAAATATATCGCTTCTTCATTAATTCTGTTTGCTGAGTAACTTGAAGACAATTTTCTAAACTGTGTGCATTTAATACAACTGCATCAAAGTTTAATTATGTCCAGCAGACGAGGGGATCTAAAAGAAAAGTAACATAAGACAAGTGACCTTGTTTAATGGTAATGCTTAAGCTAAGGACTGACCAGAAGATGCTGCTTTCTCACTTTTCAGTGTACGTTTACATAAAAGGATTTAATTATCATGGTTAATGAAACGGAATATTTTTCAGCAGTGTGTTATTGAAAAGTTAAACCCCCCTGAGTAGGTACATGTCTACAGAAAGCACAAGTTTTTAAGTTGTTGTCCTAAGTGCACTCATTTTACTAACTAATATTCAAGAAATATGTTTTTAGCCCTTACTGTATGAAGGTTTATTGGTGAATGAATAGAACTGCTAACTTTTTAGAGCTGGTGTGCTGCTGCCTTATAGTGAGAAAGGGCAGCTTGATTATGGTTAAATTTCAAAAGAAAATTCCCAATGAAAGCTTAGATCCTGAGGAAGTAGCTAATAGCAGATGTGATCAATCAAAATTACAGTGTGCAAACAGTTGTTTTGCATTTGTATTCTTTCAGCTGATGTTTTACAAGAATAAGGAAGTGCACCCTATGCTTTCAGGCTGTTCTCTGAGAGTATTAGGGACTTGCAGCATACTGAGAAGTAAACGTTTAAACATTCTGTTACTTGGGAAGGTATGAAAAGACAATCTGACACTCCAAAAGTCTGGTTTAGAAAGCAAAAATACCAACTCCTCTTCTGGAAAGACATTATAAGGGTAGAAACTGTAATCAGTTCCTTTGAAGTCTGTCAATATGGGAGGTGGGGGATGGAAATCCACATTTCTTTCTCAAGTTCGAATGTTAAGCTGTTTGCCCATCCTTTAGTATGTACGCGGCTAAACACAGCCGTTGGGCGCCGTCTACCACAGTTTCGTGTTACTACACAAAAAAGCTGAGAACGTGAGTTTGATTTTAATAACTGACACGAGAAGTTGGTTGACTTAGTTAATAACCCAGCTTGTGCATAAATGTTGGTAAGGATGGAATAGAACAGATTTTCTGCTATATAAATATTATGTTTTGGGTTTAATTCCGAACTCACGATTATAATATGTTTCCTCTGACTTAATTGAACAATAATATTTTAGTGTTTGTTATGAACAAATAGAAAATATATTTTGGAAGATAAAGTACAGTAGTACTTACACAGGATAAAAATCAGCAAAAATCATGTTGCTGTGCTGCTGAAATTCCCTCAGATTTTCACCTAGAGGTCTCTGGGCAACAAGCTGAAGCATCTTGGCAATAGAAACTTCTTGAGCTTCACTTGGAGCTGGCAGAGTAGCTGTGGAAAACTGGGAGAGTTTTTGAGGAACAAGTCAGTGGCACAAAAGAGCACAGACATTTTCTACTTCTGTCTTTAAGCCACACCAGCTTCCTTGGCATAAACTTCAAACAGCACAGTCACAAAACAATGAAAATTGAAATGTTCAAAATGTACGTGAACAGTGAAAGTTTAGATTGTGAGAGAAGGCTAGCGTACCTCTTGTTGAAGTACAATTGTCCTGGTTCTTTTATAAATGCAGTTTAAGGGGAACAAAACAAGAATGAGTTAATACTGGAAAATATTCCAAGGCCATTACATACATCGTTGCATACCCCACAATAAAATACTGTAGTGCAGTTCTAGGTGTAAATGGTACAGAGGTGTTTGGATCTTTCCTCCTTGTTCATAGTTCAAAAATATAGATAGTAAAACTTGAAATTTGCCTGTTTTAAGATATAAAAGGCCTCTCACCTTTCCGAAGGATACATACAGTTTTCTGTGTGTTGCTGCTAAAAGCAACTCATTTATCACTTTCACTAAAAGAAACAGTGAGGCACAACCAGTGAGTGGGCAGCAGGTAAGACTCAGCATGAGCAGTCACAGGTTGAGGTTTAAAGGCCTGACCGTGGAGTAAATGGAAGTGAAGTATTATTTCCTCAAAGTAAAGATGGTTCTGTTCTGCTGTACAGAGTAATACAGTCCCTAAGTTTAAGCTCTAAAGACTGCAGTGGTGGTATAGAATTCCTTTGCATGGGGATTGTATGTTATACAACATACTATGTATGTAGTTTATCTGCTTACACCTTACACTGCAGAAATCTGGGACCTTGGAATCTGGACTGTTTGCAGCTTGTCTTCTGTTGTCTCCTAATTTTGAAATTGCAGGAGGTCTGGGCTGCCTGGTACTCAGGTCTGTGGGAGTGCAGGAAGGGTAACCCACAGACCTCTAGGCCATGGCAAAGTATTGGCAAGGAGCCAGAGGAAAGTGGCCAAAAGATTATCAGATAAACTGCAAGTAATGAATTTTGTTTGATCTTCATAAATGTACATATTTATTTTTTAATCAAACATTATCAAGCTGGTGTTTTGATGTATTTTGGGTAAGTTCATGTGCAGTGTAATTGCAGTGACCTGAATGTGGAACCATTGCAAACCCCACACTTGGGGTTGCTGTTCTGCTTAACGGCAATTTGAAAAAAAGCAGGTTGCTTTATTTTTTCCATTCAGTAACTCTCCTTTATGATGTCTGACTCTTAATTGGCAGTCCAGCTTCTTATTCAGTTTGTTCCAGAATGGGACAGGTCTTAGGTAGTCTGTGCGAGTTGCTTCTAATAAGGGGAAATGCAAAATTTAATCAACTCTACATTAGTTGTCTGGGTTTTTCAGTTTCTGTTGCTTGTGTTAATGTACCTCTGTGTGATGTTTTTCTGTTAATTGGCCTTCATTTCCTAATTCCTGGTAGATGTATTGATTTCAGGCTGTTGTAGACAAATGAATGATCAGTCAAGACTGCTAGATTCAAGTTGTCCTTATGCTACTGACAATTCAGTGGTTCTGTCCTGCATTTGGCAAATGAAACCTGAGGTCTTAAGTGGTGACTAATGAGGGCAGCCTGTCAGCTTCCAGGAGCAAATCTTTGAGGAACAAACACATGATTCGGTAGCATGTTGCAAACTTGAGCTGATTTTCTTTGAGAACTTCAACATTTCCTTATATGGCTTAGCATTGTATACCAATTTCAGATCCTCTTCTTTGTAACACTGTCATTAAAGCAAAATGTCTCAATGTTGCTTTGTTTGCTTTCTGATTTTGTGGAGACTGGTGGAGGAAGTGTAAGAAACCTCCAGTTTCCACCAGAGATTGCAGATGGTGGATGGAACCTTGTGGATTTGAAGGAATATTGTATCACTGGTGTATACACAATTTATTGGATCGGCTTTACGTATCAATTTACTTTATTACTTAATAAACTACTCTTGAGATACTAGCAGTTTTACTGGCGGGATGCCTCTCCTAGGTTTTACGATGGACTCGTGTGAATGATTTTGTGCAGCACTGAACTGTACTTAAAACAGCCTTAGAGCCACCTGCTTTGCTTCTCTTGTCTGTCAATCTCAGCTCTAGAAGGGTGACTGTTCTAGAATTTCCCAATTAAGCTATTTCTAAGGTACTATGAAGTAAAGGCAAATTCTTTGCTGATTCAAGTATTAGAAAAGAATAGTCTTTATTGGTGCCATTAATGTTGTTCTAGTTTTTAGATTTGCTTCTTTCTGGAGATGCAAAAAGCAGGTTAAGTGTTGCTGTGTTAAGAGACTGTTGTAGCATAGGTTGTTTTTTTTTTCTATTTTAACCTTTTTTTTTGCTTTTGGTTTTTTTTATCCTGCTGAAAGTTAAACATTGATAACATCCCGTGGAGCAGAGCTTTAGTATTTTATTTTTTTTATTAAACTCCAAGTTCTGGAGGCATTTGTTAAAGTGTTTAATCTTAGGCCAATTTAACTAGTAGTAGACTCATAAAAATAATAATGTTTGGCTTCCTGCCATGACAAATGTTGACTTGCCCTTATAAAGTTGACTAAAAACTAATAACCGTTAAAGTACAGGAGTATGGAAATATAGCTGGTTACATGGTGTCTGAAACAGAGTGGGTTTGTTTTAGTTTGCTGGCACCACTCATGAGTTAGGTTTGAAACAGAGGTTACTATTTCAATTTATAGCGTCTTCCATTTATTACACTGCTAACTCTTTTGATATTAATTTAAGACATTCTGTGCTAATGAATGCTGTCATAGCACAGAATGAACGCTTTGGTTTGTTCTTTGTCAAAAAAGGGGAAAAACAACCAATATATTTTAAATAAAATTTCATGCAAGTTAGCAACCCCAAATCCAGAATTACTGCTGTAATGAATTATCTCAGACCATATTGCACTCCAGTAAGTGAAGATGTTTTAACAGGCATTGCCAGTTTCAGCTCTTTTGTATGGGAATTGAGAGAAGGTTAGTTTGCCTTTGAAGGCAAACAGAGTAAATGGTCATATTCTAAAACGCTGGTTTTGTAGCAGTTTTCACATGGCAGTTGTTTTCTGGGTTGCCTTAAAAATATCTGTAAATTCATTTGCTGAGTTTATTTTTAAATACAATCAGCAAAATCAACACCATGTGGCCATGTTAGTGCTGCATATGGGCTGAAGACACAACTGTAATGACCCTTTAGGGAACTATTTCTCCCTTGTTTGTCAAATTCAACACCAGTTCTCTGACATGGAGACTGCTGAAGTTGCTGATAAGAGATGGGAGTTAGGTGGAAAAACAATCCATACTAGCAGTGAACATACGTTTTCTTTTCACTGGGAGGAAGTCAGTAGCTAAGCTAGTCAGGAGCACAGTGTGAAGGAATTTTGAAATGAGGTACTGAAGCAAATTAAGTCCTGTTATATGGTACCTTGGCTACTACTTGGAGTTCTTCAGTGTGTGTTATCCAGGTCATTGGTTTTGCTGTTCTTAGGGCAATGTAAAGAGATCCTGGCCTATTTCTTTTTGTTTCCTTCCTTTGTTTGTTAGAAAACTAAAACCAATCTTTGGCTACAGTAATTTATCTATCAGAGTGTGGTAGTCAAGCTGTGGGTGGCCCTGTTGAATGGCAATGTAAAGAAAACTAATCAGTATTATTAAATGGTTTTGAACTTGCACGGACACTGCTTGAACTTTGTGAAAATGGCAATATTTACATATACTAGCTAAAGGTTGGTTTAATTTCTGGATGAAGAGCATGAGAAGTATTAGCTGCTTCCTCTAAATGGCCTCCTAGAAGTCTTCCTATCTCTGTAGTGTGTTCTCGGATGCAATATACCCAATTATTAGGTGCTGGTTTCACTGCTGAAGAAGTAAAAATAACACTATATTGCTACCAATCTAAATGGCTAATTGTTCTTTGGCTTTAACATGCCTCTATGGCTCTTGAAAGCTTAGCTTTATGCTAAGATCCAGGCTTTTAAATGCTATTCCATTTGATTTAGAATAGAAAAAAAAAAAAAATCATACAAGCAATTTTTTTGGCAAGATGTTTTTTTGAAGTGACCGTATCACTTCTAAAAAGTGACACGTTTTTCAGTTATACAGAGTAAAAAGGCTCAAATTTTACTGAAGAGGAAGTTGGCAGAAATTGTTCAGAAGATAGTGGCTTCCTGGTAGCACTATAGCTGGAGCTGCCCGATTCTGCCCAACAGCAGAATCATTTTATGAGAGTTATACATTAAAAGGTAGAGCTTTCTTATTCAGCAGGCTAAGCCATCTAGTTATAGTTTAATACTTAGAAGTTATTACAAGTACAGTTATAAGTTTATATTTCTCTACAGATATATTCAGAAATATAGAGATCTACAGAGTAAATTAGAATGAAGACACAATCTAGAGCACTGTGCCCTTCATTCCAAATTAGTTGAATGGTGAGGCATGGCATCTTCGAAACGTCTTACCTGACAGTTTCTCTTCTTAAACTCGCGTAAGCACTGATTGTCCCTGCTGTGATTACTCTAACTTTTCTTCCTGTGAATACCCTAGAAAAGTACATGATAAAAATATACTCTCAGAAAGACATAGCTATTCTTGGAAATATTCACTGTCTGGTTTCCAGAACCATCCAGTTTTTGGACAGAGATTTGCTGCTTTTATCGGCTTGTTCACAGTTTAAAGAGTTCTTTCTGAGGCTGCATTTATACATTATGGTTCCAGCTTTAATTTTTTGCTCTTTGAATTCAAATGTTACCAAAGTCATTTTGAGTTCAAATACACAGCTCCTTCCAAAAGCCATCTGCTCTTTGTTCTAGCCTAGTCAGGTATTAATTTGACTTTGCTTGACTGTTCAGCCTTTGAAGTTCGTCCACTCATGTTTCCCTCAGCTTTATTTAGCCTTATATCAAATTTAAAGCCCTGTCAGACTAATGTTACTTGTTCACATATACCAGCTCCACATTTTGGAAACTCTGCCAAACTGTAGTCTGGATCGTCTGTGTTCTAACTTTCTTTCTGTAGTGTTTTGGCAAGCACTTGTGACTGAAAACGCAGTCTAACATTTTCTAATTTCAAAACTCCCAGATTATTTTTTACTATTAATAACAGAGTTAAGAGATCAAAAAAAAAATGTCCAACTTCTGAATTCTTTGTCATAACTTGGCCCAGTTCCCAGTTTGGGCAGGTGGTGGTTGTTGCAAGCGGATACAGCCACTACATCATATCTCAATTCTGTCTGCTTCCAAGTTCCCTGAACTGGGATGGAGAGCAGGGCAGAAGGAGGCGTGATATCTTTGGGAGTAGCTACGAGTCTCTGAGCACACTCAGAGGTACAGACCTGGAATCTGATGTTCATTCATCTTGCATGGTAAATCCTTATTGATGCTGGGCAGATACTGGAATCACAGTTCTGCATTTCTATGTGCTCAGACTCATACCCTCAAAACTTTCATGATTATGGCCACTCTTTGTTAACTGGAAAATCAGATCTTTTTCCAGACAAATTAGTAAAAAAATGAATAGATGTCCTAGGAATTCTGACTGCAAGCATTTTATTCCTTTAAAAATAAATAAAATTGTAGAGGCTTGAGAAGCAGCAACTGGAGTGCAGCTCTGAGATCTTACTGGACTAATGTGCAAGTGCAGATTCTGCTTGTTATCTCTGAGTGAAGCAGAATGCTCTGCTCTTTCCGTTTGATCTGTTGGTTTTGAAGAAAGGAGCTCTTGGTGAGAAAAACAACCATCTGTTTTAAGTGTATTTAATGTGCTTGACTGGAATTTCTCCCTGTCCAGATCCCTTGTCTCTGTAGTTTGTTCAGCTTCTCTGTGATGCTGGTTTGGAAAGGTGACACATCTTGTGAATGAGTGTGTTAGTGAAAGGGAGGTAGAGGCAGAATGATGTAGACCATGCTGCAGAAATCCTGTGAGTGTCTAACAGTTTGTATCTTACAGCTTTTAGAATTGCTTCAGTAGTGCTGTATTTTCATTGCCCAGTTAAAACTCTGTCTCTATGAACTTGATTATTCCACAGTGGAGGGGATGACTCAGTGCTGGTTGGTTTCATTTTTAGACTGTTCTGAGGGTCATGACACCTGAAATGCTAAAGTTTGAGTTTTCACTTCCAGCTAAGTATCTTAGCCTACCAGACAGTTTCTGATGCAGGATGACAATAATTTTAGAAGTGTTGGACAAGTTTTCCCTATAATGAAGAAGCAGTGTTTAGCAAGATTTACTTTCAGAACTCATTTGTAAAGGTGTAAAGTCTCAGACTTGTGAAATTATCTTAAATAGTGATATTATAGACAATCATGTAGTTATGCTCATCTCCTTTAATTGAATTCCTAATTTAACTACACGTTTAACTGTTTGGAATTCCGATTCATTTTTTCAGAGTGAGATCAGAACATGATACAATGCCTGGGGAGTACTGACACAGAAGGCTGGGTACGACCTTTGCAGACACCTTCACAACCCATTATCTAACTTTCCTTTGACTACTGGGAGAAGTGCTGACCTCTGGTGCTTTACAACAAGCTTTAGAAGAGCTTAATGTTTTTGTATGGTGGCAGAACTCTGCTGATAGTTCAGTAACTTCCATTTCTGCTTTCAGTAGGTTTTTGCAGCAGGAACATGAGTAAAACGCTGTCTTACCATTTTGCTCCTTTTAAATAGAAGCAGGAGTTTGCAACGGACTGGTGGGGGGGCTTTACACTGTTACCAGCAGAACTAATTGTGGATATCCTTGGCTGGGAGACAGAGCAGGTCTCAGAGAGCCTTTGGACTGCTGAACTTGAAGAAGGGGAAACCATACTTCCTCCACTTCTCTTACTCTGTAAGAGAAAGATGTTGATTTCTATTCTTTTCACTCGGGCTGATTTCCTTCAAGGTTATTTGATGCTGTGCATCGATTTTCACAGCTGCCACAAGTTTATGTGCCCCACATGGCAGACCAAACTGGATCCTGGTCTGAGTGCTCAGCCCGCAGGATTTGGGGAGTAATTAATAAACATAACCCACAGTCAAATACAGTGTTTGAAAGTACTCAAGTAAGAGCAGACTGATTTGCTGTTCCTTACTTCGTTTTAAATACCTTTTTGGAGGTTTCATTCAAGGTTTTTGCAGAACACCGAGAAGAAATGCTGCAGACACAGTGAAATCCACTTTAGTGAATAATTATCAAAGGGAATTATTCTGGACTTAGTTGTGTTTTAAGACTGAAAGACTGCAAGACTGTGACTAGATCACTCTATATGTGAGACTATGGGGAGCATTTGACTTTCAGAAAGCAAGGTATGGCTATGATTTTCTGCAGATCGAATCAGTGCTTTTTTGTATGAGTTTTGTCTTCTGACCACAGAGCAGCAAAGTTGAAAGGTAAAAGAAAGGATACATCAGTAAAGAAGATATCTTTTCTATTGATCCTAATCCTCCTCTGTCTGTCTTCTGGAAAGCCCAGATTTTGCTTCTGAAGTGTGTGGTATTTACGCCTGAGTAACCTTTGCTACTAAGGTAGAGCTGCTAGCAAAAGCTATGATGCTGGCAGGGCACAGCCTGAGTCTGGGACTTGATGTCCTTTCACTGCAGTGCAGCACAATTGATAACAAGCCAGGTCTGCCGAGGGATATTATTTGTGCACCAGGACTGGCATTCTGAATAATCTTAAAAAAGGAACAGCTGATGGCTGAAATACCAGTTAGAAAAGAATTACAGTGGAATCTCAAAGATCTTTTTAAATTGTTTTTTTGGGAAGAGGTGCTGATGGAGATAAGGATGCTAGTGGTGCTGCAGTGACGTAAAAAAACAAACCTCCTTGAAAAACCCGTGTCAAAGACATGGTTGCCGAAAAGGAAGAAATACCTGTAGCAGTTCAGCAATGAAGATGGGGCTGTAACTTGATCTAGGCTGCTAAAATTCTTTGATGCCAGGTGTCATGTGTGATGGAATACATTATTTTTCTAGAGAGTTAAACACTCTGTCCCTCATCTCAGCCAGCATTTATGGATTTCTGGGTTTTCCTGCTGAGAAGTAAATTAAATGTGTAGCTGCTTCTCACCTTTCTTCTGTTGCTGTACTGATGAAAGATAATTTTTCTTGCCAGTAATACAGGTGATGATCATCGCTGCTGAGATTTATTATTTTTTGGTATTGGGAAGAAGACGAATCTGCATTATTTCCAGAAGGATTTGGATCTCTGAACAAAAGGATAATAGGCATTCTTCATGTTCTTAAAGCTGTGTCTAGGAAATTGGAGGCATTGCAAGCCTGCACCAATTTAGAAGCATGGCTGAAAAAGAAAGATGAACTGCTTTAGGATGTCCTTGAAATATGATGTTGGATGGGTTTTTTAACTCCACTTGGAAGGTTTGGCTCTTTTTCTGTCAAAAGTTACCTTTTGCATGTGCTGTTCAAGATCCATTAAATGTCAGATGGAGGTTAGGAAGCCAAGGGTAACTGTTCTATTTTTATGTATTTGTAATATGTTTTTCTTTTGTTATTTCTGTTAATGGGGCTGGTTCTGTTTTAATCTGTAGTGCAACTGGCATATTATATTGATGTGATTATGTATTTCTGTAAGTGCTGTTAAAAATGTGTGTTTAAAAAAACCCATTTCATTGAATATTTTGTGGTAGATTATTTAATTTTCCACCCTAATGCAAAAAATAAATATATGTAAGCATATTATTAATGTATTTGCATATGGCTGTATATTCAGGGATTTCTGTCTAAATTATATTTTCTGGAAAAAATACTTTTAACTGAATAGATTCAGGTGCTGGCAGAGCCAAGGCAAAGAAAGAAGCAGAATTTATTTTTTATTTGAAGGTATTCCTTTAAATGATAAGGTCATCATAAATTACATAGCCTGCAGAGCACTGCTGCAAATTTATCTTTTAAAAATGAATTCATGTAATAAAATACCTCAGTCTTTCTTTACCTTTCTCTTTTCCCTGCTCCCAGCCATGCCAATGTCATCATTACATTTTTTGCAGCCATGTTCAGGACCTGTATGTACTGGCCAAGAGGAATCTGTCATTGTCAGCAATTAGAACTGCCGTTGTTTATTTACTACCCTAATTACACACCAGGTTTACAAACTTGCTTTTTGCAAATGCCTCTTGGGAAAATCAACAACTCTGTTAGCAATGTTTGTATGATTATGCTCACGCTTCCTCCTTTTTTTTTTCCTTTCCCTTCTCCTCCTCCCGGTGCTATAGGAGCCCAGTAACAAACGGGTGAAGCCTCTTTCCAGAGTCACCTCACTAGCAAGTCTCATTCCTCCTGTTCGAGCCACTCCGTTGAAGCGGTTCAGCCAGACACTCCAGGTAATTGCAGTAAATGCTGCATTGAACTGCATCGCTCCAGGGGAATGCAAACATTCACATTTGTGCACCCACACTGTTGTAATGTGGCCAACTCAACATAAAAACTCAGAACTCTCACCTCAAAACACTTCTCTATCCAGATACTTGCTGTTTTTTTTATAACCAGATTGTTAAAGTGAAGAAATACAATTGCTTTTTAAATTTGCTGAACAGATTTGTGCATGAGACTTTCTATTAATGTACACCTTCTGTTTGGCAGATTTTAATCTTGCCTAATGAAAAGAGCAAACAACTAAGAAAAAGTAATTAGTTAGTGAACAGTAGGGTAAAAAGTAATTTTCCGAAGGTGATGGTGCAAATGATAAAGGGCAAGCAAATTTTAAATGCCATTTAGAAATGAAATAATTCGTAGTTGCAATTTTTATGTCACAGATTAGGTGGGTAATATTTAACAGAAACTAAAATTCTACTATTCTCTATAAATGAAAGTACTTATTCCTTCAGACCTAAAGACTGCAAAACATTTGGGTGCTCATCTCCTGATGGTTATCATGAGTGCAAAGCAGTTGGATGGAGGTTGCAGTGCTGCTGTGGGTCTGGCCTGGAAAGCCAGACTGTTATCTCTTTGGAACAGTTCATATAAAAAGGCATGTGTAAGAGCTAAAGCGAGTTCTTTAACAAGCCTAATTTCTTTGGAGAGTATATTAGAAATGTTATTTAATAGAAATTAACTTTAGTAATGTTCCCTAGATTAACAGATAGCCTAATTAGAGGGAAAGAAGAAATAGGAGATATAGGGGTCTCATGACAAATAAATAAAATGTAATGGGAAACAACACAAGTTTTTCTCTAGCAGTAGTTATCTAGCAAACAGATACTACAGGGTTTCATTATCATGGCTTTTTCCTGTGAATGCTTCCTGTGATTTTGAAAGTGCAGACAGACTTCTGCATGAAAAGCCGCATGTGTGGAGTTGGAGGAAAGGCAAAATGGCTGAGTTCCCCTCAGTCTGGGCTTGATCCAGAAGGTGTATTATAGCGTGACTAGAGCAGAGATGCCCGTATTCCCTGGAGTGTATAAATCTCCTCCATAGTCTGCTTCCAGGAAAAAATTGGCCCGACTCTGAAAGGAACTACATTAGTTCCAGTTGTGAGGAGTGTGGAAAGTGAATTAATTTTTGGCTAAACTGCTTTTGAGCCCGATGCTTCCTTTTCCCAGCCTTGGACAGCTGTTGTCCTCATTTAAGTACCTACACTATCTTTCTGTAAGCAAGTGCCTTTTGAGGCTGGGTTGTCTCGTACAATATTGTGTTTAATAAGGTTTGATTGAGACTATCCAAAACAAAACTATCTTTTTATGCTGCAGTAGCAGCATAAATGTGTTTAAGGGCAGATTTTGACAAGTGTAGGAGAGAAAACAGTGGCTTCATTGCAAGTCTTACTGTTGCAAGCTGATCAGTCTTGCTCTTTTCATACTGATTACAAGAAATTGTCTGCTGCTAAGCAAATTAAAAACTGATGTTATTCATACTATCTCCTTTAAGTAACTATGTGCTTGAAAGAGCTGTAGTGAGAAATCAATCTGTATATTCTCCAAATCCTAGCTCTCAATCCATTTCTAAGTGATGAATGCCAGTGATGTCTCTCAAAAATGCCTTCTCGACTGGCTCGAAATTAACTTCTTGCCTGATTTTTGTCAGCAACTTATCTAATTTTGTCAGAAGAAATACTGACCTTGTGCTCAGATGCCCCATTTGGAATTACTTAGCAA
Organism: Phoeniculus purpureus; assembly: GCA_028565055.1. Classification (NCBI taxonomy): domain Eukaryota; kingdom Metazoa; phylum Chordata; class Aves; order Bucerotiformes; family Phoeniculidae; genus Phoeniculus; species Phoeniculus purpureus. Next base: position 6,006,631 of record JAOXOE010000745.1, on the reverse strand, counting down.
AGTTCTGTGAAACATGTATAGCCTTTTCACTTCATTGTGTATTGGCACATCTGCCCTTGTGCCTTGTGGAACATTATAAAGCAGGATTTTAATGTTTTTTTTCTCTCTATGGTGTAACACCTATAAAAGGTAAAAAAGTCTTTTTTTTCTTACTAGATGCACTTTAAAGTATCCTCGTTATTAAGTTCTTCCAGTCAAAACCCGTATTTCTTCTTGCATTGCTGCTAGATAATCTATTTCTGTAAAATGAAGAAACCTACTGTAATTGCCACAACACCCAAAACAAGAAAATTCTTCCCTGGCACAAAACCAACCACAGTCAGCAGAACAGCCATTTTTTTATCTTGTTACTGTTTCCAATGTTGTTATCAATATTTTTCCACAAGGATTCCAAAGTAACAACATGCATGTAATCTTTGCAGCTTGCCTTCTGTTTTGGTTTGTTTGGGGTTGTTTGGGGTTTTTTTTCCTATTTGTGGTCCCTGTTTCTGTCACATAGAGCACTGCAGACTTGACTAATGATGTTAGCTTCATGTCTAACTATCTGTCTGTAGATCTGCAGGATAACAAATGCTAAATGAGTATTCATATTTTTCCACCTGGAAAAACACTTCATAGCTGTGTTTTCAGTCGGCATCAAGCCAGACTAATGATTGTGGTGATCAGCTTGTTTCTATCTGGTCTTACTCACAGCTGTGCTGTTTGGCTTAATAGCTGAAAATAAGATCAGAAAGAGAACTCCAGCTCATGCTGAAGAGAGAAATTGAAGTCTGGCTAGCTTTCTCTGCAACTTCAGTTTTCATGAGTGTGTCTTTTAATTTAAGTAGGGAGTCCAAATCATTTTTATCAATTGGAGGATACCAGAAATTTCTAAGAATCCTTAAGCAGAAAAGTCTTTAACATCAGTTCTGAATGCTAACACTTTGATCTGCAGTGCCTTTTTCAAAGTACAGGAAGTTGTTTGCTTTACTGCAGCTCAAATTAAGGCTTGTTAATTGCATGACTTAACATTAATAACACCTGAATATTAATAACACTTATATATACACCTGTCATAGTAACAGTCTTGCAACAGCCAGTGAAAGCTACTGCAGTTAGATAAATACAGCAGACAACAGCAGAAGTTGTGCTGGATTCTTCCCTAATTGCTTTAAGTTTTTGGAATTATATGCACATTCTAATAATCCCCACTGGCATAGTACTTTAACCAGTATGCTGGGCTTGTTTTTTAAGGAAGCCAGAAACTAAGTAAATATTTTTGAATGGCCAGAGACATGGAAAAGCTGTTTGACATTCCAACAATTTATTCGTGAGATTCTATTACGTGACTGATTTTCATTTATATTTTTTTTGGCAAGTACTGACCAAAGATACGATTGGACTACCTTTAAACTTGATCTGAAAATTTTCTGGTAGAACTGCATGTTAGGGTTCTATTCCACTAAACTGAAATGGGCCAGTTTATTTGCAAAAAAATTGGGTAAAACAGTACAACTGAGATGGTTAAACTGATGATGTACGTTTCTCTTACATTGTCTGAGTCTTTGAGAGTTTTGACTCTTGAAGGACAAAGTATTCATTTTAGCATTAAATAGTATTTTCCTGCTTACATATTGTCATAGAATCATTAGGGATTGGACGGGACCTTGAAAGATCATCTAGTCCAATCCCCCTGCCACAGCAGGATCACCTAGGCCAAGTTGCACAGGAACACATCCAGGCGGGTTTTAAATGTCTTCAGTGAAGGAGACTCCACAACCCCCTTGGGCAGCCTGTTCCAGTGCTCTGTCACCATCACTGTGAAATTAGTCTCTTCATAGCTTTACAAAGCAGTTTCTACAACATGTATGCGAAGGAGAAGAGCATGTGTTAAAATAAGCTTGGATTCCTCATTGAAGTATGTGATTCCTGGCATACTAGATTTCAGTGTACTAGGGTAAGTCAGTACACTTTGCTGTGTTGTTGTACAGAAGAAGGAAGCATGCCAAACCAACCACTTGAAGTGGTAATCATAGAATAATTCAGGTTGGAAAGACTCTTGGGATCATTGAGTCCAACCATCAACCCTACTCTTCAAGTTCACCTCTAAACCATATTGCCCAACACTAAATCTAAGTGACTTTTAAACACATCCAGGGATGGTGACTCAACCACCACCCTAGGCAGCCCATTCCAGTGCTTGCCCATTCTGTCTGTGAAGAATGTTTTCCTGACGTAAGTCAGTAAGTCTAAACTTACTCTGTTGAAGCTTGAAGCCATTCCTTCTGATTCTGTTGCTAATTACCTGTGAGAAGAGACCGGCACCAACATCTCTACCATGTCCCTTCAGATAGTTGTAGAGTGATGAGGTCTCCCCTTAGCCTTCACTTCCTCAAACTAAAGAGCCCTAACTCTTTCAATGTGTCCTCAATAAGATTTATTCTCCAGACCCTTCACCAGCTTCATTGCCCTAAATAACCACTAAAAGTAATCCCTTTCCACTAATAAATACCCTCAATCCAGAGTTTCTTATTAAGCATAGTTATTAAAGGCTGATGTATAACTAATATATGCTTACTATTTCCAGGTGGCAAAGTGAGCCAGCAGGATGTTGGGCAGTTTGGTTTCTTTTTGAGTCTTGTAACTTACTGTGCTCCTTTTGCCCAGTGGAGAACATCATGAGATTGTGGGCAATAGTATCAAAATATACTCGTGGAGCATAAAGGATCAGTGCTGACAGTGGATATGAACACTACCATTTCTCAAAAACTATACATATAGTTTCAGTTTGTTGTGGGTGCGTGCTGTGTATGACTTTTTTTTTTTTAAAAGGTTTCAAGATCAAGCATTTACTTGAAAAATCAGTAAACCCAAAACATTCCCTTAAGAAAACATGACACAAGCAAAGGAGCAGTATGCTGCATGAAAAAGGACATTACGCCTTTGGTCATGGAATGACAACTGTTCTGCTTGGCTACATGCTCACAGTTGGTGATTTGCAGATGCAAGATGTGGTGCCTCTTTTCCCTAATCTTTTCATTTGTATGTGAAAATAACAGGCTCCACGATTCACCATTATAACAAGTGTAAATTAAGCATGTAATTTTAATTGTATTTATTTTCTTGACTCTTGAAGGAAGACTAGCATTTCATGTGCCAAGTTTTGGAAGGCTGAGACATTAAGTGTGTGTGTTTGTGTGTTTCTTTGTAGGCGTTTTTTCCGTTCCAAGTAGGGCCCAAAGTTGTTCTGTGGAGAGGCACAGATTTTATTTATATGTGTTCTGACATTTTAAAAAACATTCTGTATTTGTGGGCACTGCCTGCATTTCATCTGCTCTTATCTTCAGAAGAGAATTTCAAATATGGTACTTTATGTATCATAGAATCATATATGCTGCTTTTAAGCTAGAAAAGAATTCATTTTGTTTTAAATATTCTTACCCAAAGGAATTGCAAGCTGATTGTGTTATGTAAGGCAGGTTTTACGTAACAACAAAAATGTGGAATGTTTCAACAATGTGAAATACTTGGGGCATTTCAGAAGCAGGACCTCAATAAGAAGCCTCTAATTTTAATGAAGTAAGAAAGGAATCTTTCCAAAAGAACATAGCAAAAGCATAAAGCATCCATCCTCATTCTTAGCTTGAATTCTCAAGTCTCACTTAATATTAAACTTGTTTTTATTCAGATTTTGCACTAGACCACATAATGGATACCGAGATGCTGGTAAACATGATTCAGAAATATGAATAAAAGTTTCTACAATAGTAGAACACAATACTAGGGTTTCACAATTTACTGTCTATTAGCGCTGATTGCTTTTCCTGCTTCTTCAAATGGTAAGAAATAAGTAGGAGTGAGTGGTGTGAAAAGAATCTGGTTTGTTGCTTGTCATAAGCATTGAAACCTGAATATTGACATAGCTTTTATTTAAAGATAATGCAATTGTTTTTTTCTCTTCAGTCAGGTGTCTATTTGACATCTTTCTGTGTGAATAAGTTTCTTGATCTCATACATCAGAAGAGGCAGAATGTTACCCATTGTTAACAGTCAAAAGGTTTTATCCGTGTATCAGAACCAGCTACTCAGAGCATTATAGCTCTATTTAAGACTGCTTATGGGCAATCAAATCTGTAATGATTCTGACTGTGTAACAACAACCAAAAAAATCCCAAACGGTATTGCTATCAGGTAACAAGACAATAAGGTAGGAGGAAAGGTTTCAAAGATGGTCTTGGTTTATGTAACCTCATTCTGTCTCACTCAGAAAATAATTTTTTCTTAAACCATTAATATGCTTCATTTGATGTTTTTATGTACAAACCTCTTTGAACAATTCTATCCCCGCCCTCCTAAAATAAACCAAACCAAACAATTCTTTTGAGTTTCCATTGATAGATGAGTTTATCTACCAGCTTTTGCTGTCCTCGCTTTTCAGAGTTTCTGTTTAACAATTCAGTCTTCCTTTCAAAACGAACTGAGAAGAGTTTACACTTGCATTCATTCTAAATTTTTAAGTGTTGGAGATCTAGTGAGGCAGATGTGTAATGCATTAACAATTCCTGTCTGAACTGAAACTTTTAATTTGATCAGTTGTGTTAGTTTAGTGTGCCGGACCATTCTGCCACTGGTTTTAAATATGTTGAGAATGGCACACGGGCATAATCCACTGCAGGAATGGAAGTACTGCGAGTACGGGCTTTCCATAAAAATGTATTAAAATAACTTCTCTTATATTACGAGCACTAAACACTACCATTAAGTTCACAGTAAAAACAAATTAGTTGGCATTTGTTTGTTGTACTGAACTGCATGTTCTTTTTCCTTAGGGACTAAATGTGTAATGTGAACCTTGTAAGAATAAAAACAATTCTTCTATGTATTTCTAGCGTTCTATCAGTTTCCGTAGTGACAGTCGCCCAGATCTGCTCAGTCCACGACCATGGTCTCGAAGTATGCCCCCTGCTAACACAAAGAGGAGAGACAGCAAACTGTGGAGTGAGACCTTCGATGTTTGTGTCAGTCACATGCTTACATCTAAAGAAATTAAACGTCAAGAGGTATGTACTTTTTTTACCATAAATTTAACATTCCAAGGTCATCTTGAAAGCATGGACTTGAGGAATACTAGTACGTATCACAACCTATATTCAAGGTATATTAGATCAGTATATTATTTTATAAAATAACATAATCATATTTCCTTAATAAATATGAAGTTACTAAGCTATACTGTACAAAGACTGGCTGCATCTGTGTAAGTGTTCTGTATGACAGCTTTTTTAGTGGGCGTTCATATTTTGATGTTTCATAGAATGTTCTAGTAATTATGAGAATGCTATTTTGGGAACAGATATTCATCACGTCATGCATATGCACAGAAATGCGTATTTCATTTTTCTTCTTGGAGAAGAATATTTCTGAGGAAGTTTTCAGTGCTTGAATGTTGAAATACTGAGCAAAAGATGCATCTTGTAAAGAAAGAAAATAGAGTACAGTAGTTAATGTGTCGAACATGACAAATTCTAAATAGTTCATGTCACAGCCAGTGGCAGAACTCCCATGGTATCAAGAATTTTTTCTTCTAGTCCTCTCAGCAAACTTTATAACAATCTCTCTGAGAATACTTTAGATTGAATCATAAACAACAGTAACAATCAAGTATTTCTTGTGCAGATTTTAACATTGTGCAAAAATTCATAGGAAGAAGCTTCAAAGGCAGCTTATTGAAAAATAAAGTGCAGAAGAGTGTTTGCATGCTGCAACAGTCACTCCTTACTGTCTTGTGGCAGAAGCCGGAACCCCTTCCGTAGCCCAAATGAACAAGCTGTATTCCAGGAAGTTTTGTGTGAGGGTTCTGCTTTATCTTGGTTCTTACACTGCATGCCTCAGCAGAGTATCTGAACCACTTCCACGTGTGTGCTGTCAGTTAACTCACACTGTGACAAGCCTTCTGTGTGTGTACTATCAAGCCAAAGAATCTGCACTAGCCAAAGATGTTCTGTGATTAGGTAGGTTGAAAGCCCTGGCTGTCAAGCTGGTAATTCTAACTGACAAAAATGTTTTGAACTTCTACTGTTGCAATAACTAAATACAGTGTATTAGGGTGAGGGTTATTGTTAATCTGCCAGCTTTAGAGTCTCAAAGGTGCTTCAAGAAAACTAGTATCAGCTGACAGTTAAGTACAGCTTAGCCTTTGTAACAAAAAAATGAACTGGTACCAAAATCCAAGCGGTCACTACCAAAGAAAGGTTTCAAAGAAGATCTTTTATTTACTAGACCACCTTAAACTTTTAGCACTGCTTGTGTTAAAATGGAACATAACAAACTTCTCTGCAAATAGTATAAATGTTTAAGATATAGTTGCATTAAAATACCACACTGACCATATATCCCCTCATTCGGAAACACTTCCATTTGAAAACTGCTAATTCTGTGTCTATTTCAGGTAAGCATTTCATGAACAGTCTGATACTGCTTTCTTTTAAAAAAAAACCACTGCACATGAATCTGTCGCTACGGAATTAACCCTTACTATATTTTTGCAATTAGTTAATTGGTATTAAGACAGCTGTTCAGTATACAACATTCCCTCAACAAGTCAAGTATAGATTAAATAAAGACCTTTTGTAATACTTTCATCTCGTTTTACAGGCTATCTTTGAACTGGCCCAGGGAGAAGAAGACTTGATAGAAGATCTGAAGTTAGCAAAAAAGGTATTTAAAAAACCCAACCAAACCCCATAAACATTATTCATCGATACATTAAAAATCAATCATTCCAAGAGACAAGAGGGGGAAAAAGACCCCAAAATATATTTCTTTTTTCCCATGCTTTCTGGAAACAAATGTGCTGCTTTATTTTTTTTTAATTATTTGAAATTGATTATTTTAAAGTTTCCTAATCATATCTTAAAAACCAGACCCATTGCTGACATAGTTTATATACCAGCAGATATAATTGCTATCACTAATGTTTTAACTACCAGAGACATAGAAATTGCAGAGCTCCCCTTTTTCCTTTTCAGGCTTATCATGACCCAATGCTCAAACTTTCCATAATGACAGAACAAGAGTTGAACCAAATTTTTGGAACACTGGACTCCCTAATTCCTCTACATGAAGGTAAACCTCAGATAGTCATTGTCTGTATTTTTTACTATTGCACTTAAGTTTATAATCATTAAGTGAAGTTTCTTTTTTTTAATCATGATCAGATCTTCTTAGGCGACTTCAAGAAGTCAGGAAACCAGATGGATCAACAGAACATGTTGGCCATATCCTTGTGGGTTGGGTAAGGTAATTTTTAATGAATATCATGACTTTAGTTTGCAGCCACAACATAGTTTATATCAGACAACTTAATTTTCATGTCTAGCATAACATGGAAAAGTATATCCTCAAATTATTTTTAAAAGGTAAAACAATTAGAGACATGGAATATTTTGTCTTTTCAGGGAATTTCCTTCACATTATTTAGACTAGTATGTTAATTCTAACGCTTTTGCTGTTTAGGAGATAAGCAGTACTTGATATACTTTAAATAAATTCAAGAATCAGATTAGAGTCTGTGTGATGTAGATCAGTTAAGAATCTGCCCCCATTTGTATTCTGGCTTCACAGGAGAATAAAACTCCAACAGTCATGGTGTGTAAAGGCACCCTGCAGCTGTTTTTGAGTCTGTTCCAATCAAGGTATATGGTTAGTGCCGTCCAAGACGGTAACTTTCTAGAAGTTTGTTAAAATAACATGTACTAGAGTACAAGTCCTATGAGGAGTGGCTGAGGGAAACGGGGTTGTTTAGTCTGGAGAAAAGGAGGCTGAGGGGGAAGACCTTATTCTTTACAACTGCCTAAAAAGGAGGTTGGAGCGAGGAGGCAGTTGGTCTCTTCTCCCTAATAACAAGTGATAGGACTAGCAGAAATGGCTGCAAGCTGCATCAAAGGACGTTCAGACTGGATATTAGGAAGGATTTCTTCACAGAAAGGTTTTTTGACATTGAAACAGGATGCCCAGAGCAGTGGTTGAGTCACCATTCCTGGAGGTACTTAAGTGCCATGTGTACATGTCCTTTAGGGACATGATTTAGTAGTGACTTGGCAGTGCTGGGTTAATGGTTGGGCTTGACCTTTAAGTTGTCATCGACCCAAAGAGGTTCTGTGATCTGGGAAGTAACAGATGAGCTAGTGTTTATAAATTATTTAAATTATAAGCAGAGTGGTCAGAGGACCCTTATAAACTTCATGTATGTTGGAAACATTATTGCCTATTAATAGATTGTGGATACGTTTCTCGGTGAAAGTTTCTCCGAATCCCTTTAAATCTGTGAAGTAGCAATCTGCTTTTTTTTTTTCAGCTGCAAAATAACATTTCTTTTCTCAGCTTCCATGCCTAAACTCCTATGATAGCTACTGCAGCAATCAAGTAGCAGCCAAAGCTTTACTGGATCACAAGAAACAAGATCACAGAGTGCAAGATTTCCTGCAGCGCTGCTTAGAGTCTCCTTTTAGTCGCAAACTGGACCTTTGGAATTTCCTTGACATACCAAGAAGCCGCTTGGTTAAATACCCGTTACTACTCAGAGAAATTTTGAGACACACACCAAATGATCATCCAGATCAACAGCACCTCGAAGAAGCTGTGAGTTATTTTTGGAATTGGTCTTTTTGTAGGAGATTGTAGCACTTTCATCTTACTAGTGAAAATATGAAAATGCTAATACTTACACAGTCAGCCCAAATGAATGCATTACAAATCCAGCCCTGCTCACCTAGTTAAACCCTATTTCAGTAGCAAAGGGATAAAAAAAAAGGGAGGGAAAAAGATGGGAGGTGTCTTCTACTGCTCTTGTCTGATCCTTGTCCAGTGTGTAATTTACCTTTCAATGTAGTTTTCCATTCCAGTCTGAGCTGGGTAATGTGGAGATATCTCTTCAGGTGTTAGATCATTTAGACAAGTTTTATTCCCTGACTTGAGACCTTACATAATGTCTGAATCTGGATTAATTATAATCTGCAGGAATGCTGCTGAAATTTGCCTTCATTCTGTTTATTTACTGCTATGCTTTCTAAAGTACAAGCAGAGGCGTAAGTGCAAACCTTTTAGTATTTGCTTATTAACGGAAAGGAACCTGATTCAGATATTTTGAAAGGTTTCTAAGATTTCTGTTCTTTTTCATTGTGTGTGTGTGTGTGTATATATATGTGTGCACGCACTTACGTGTGTATGCGTGCGTACACATACAAATGTGCACACACAAACGAAATCCCTGCTTTTTTTGGAAAACGCATGTTTCAAAACAGACGTATCTGACAAGTGTTGTTCTGCTGTTACTCACCCAAACCTTTGCACAGCTTATTTCTCTGTTGTAAAATTGGACCACTGTGGTTTAAACTCAAAACTCAGTCACATTTAGGTTTAATCTCGAAGGTACATTTTTCCCTTGCACATATTCTTTTAAACCCAAACAAAAATTCATAAATACTTCAAAGAATTCTGCTTATTTTTAATGTCTTCTAAAATATTATAAATGCTTTCTGCACTTTTATTTTGTAATTGTTTAATAAAATCTTTTTCTTCCTTCATATTTCAATAACCTCATATAGCTGTGCAGTATCCTGCTTCAGCAGAGCACTGTTTGTCTTTGAAGTGATGTATTTCATGAATTGTGTATATGCCAATATAAATTAGGAAACAGAAATTACTCGATGTAGTTGGTTCTTTACACTCTTTTATGCTTATGAAGTATATTCGTTTTTCTGTCTGGCAATCTGTTGGAAGCACATTGGGCAAAGCTGATCCTCAACAAATCTCCTGGGATCAGTAGATTCCAGAACTACCTGTTCGAGCATACATGTCTTAACCCATTCCCCTGCACCACCTCCAGTTATTGAACTGAGGAGTTTGGTCAGTCTAAACAACCTGTGACAAAAATCAACAGACCTTCACACTCATGTGACCAGTTAAGGAGCCATATTTTAAGTTTTGGATAAATTGATCTCAAGGTCTTTAAAGACTGCATAGTATAAGGAAGGTCAAGATGACAAGTGTATGGTTTGGGTTTTTTTTAAGTAAATTGTGGGTGTTTTGAAGTAATAAGGTGAGATAATTATTACTTTTAATTGTAGGTATATGCAAGTAGTGTAATTGCAAAATGTAAGTAATTTACCTTATTTCCAGAGAGTAGCTTTCATAATGAGTGAAAGTTGGGAATTGAGTGTTTTGGCTGAGTTGCATGTTTTGCAGGATAAGGATCTGGGTAGTTCTCTGTTTATTCTTGTCTGATACAATGAAGCTGTTTCCAGAGAACTACAAACGACAAACTAACCAATATTTTTAAGGCAGTTTACTTGTACTGTGTCATTCATTGACACATTGCAGCAAACAAAAATACATGTCTGAGTGTATTTCTTAGATCTTTTTATCTTCCTTCTGCCTATTTTGGTGTGTTATACAGAGATACCACATTTCTGATTTTAAAAAATCAACCAAAAATGAATAAAAAATATACTGCAAGTTAAAATATGGGTTTTGGTAGGTACTGTTCAAATTAGTCAGATATTCAAAACTGTCTCCTACTATCTAATGAAAATGCATATGTTTTCATTTTTTTCTGTAGATAAATATAATTCAGGGTATAGTGGCTGAAATAAACGTAAAAACTGGTGAATCTGAATGCCAGTATTACAAAGAGAGACTTATTTATCTTGAAGAAGGCCAAAGGGATTCACTGATTGATAATTCACGCGCTGTATGTTGTCATGGTGAACTGAAGAACAACAGGGGAGTGGTAAGGAATGAATGTTTTGTTAGAAATAGGTTTTAAAGAGATCTTTGCTTTGTATGATGGTTAAAAGAGCTGTTAGTACACGTACAGAAACATCACCTTCTCACATATAGGAAGTTGACAAATATTAACTGTTAACACGTAACTCTTCTTTTTTGTTAGTAATGAAATATAATAAGTGTATATGAGTCTCTATCTCTTAAGGGGACCTAAGTTGTAAATCTGATAATTTCAATAAAATTTGCAGGGAGGAAAAAAACCCAAGAAACATACTTCTGGTCTCAGGAGCATGATAGTAGTGTCTGTAATGACACCCCCAAAGCTTAGTAACGAATAAGAAATCTATGAAAGACTGTGGTAATCAGCATGCTTTACTTGAATATTTGTTTAAGTCTAAGTTAATTAATTGATCAGAGAAATTTGGTATTTGAATACTGCAAATTTCAGTCTCCAGGAGTCTGAAATATTAACAGACAAGTGTCATATGCTGAGCTTTCATTTTTAAGGAAAACAAAAAAACCAGGCCAGTGGAGATGGTAACAGAAAGCGTTCTTAGATTTCCTTTTTCCCAAGATTAAATAGAAATAACATGAAATTCTGGTAATACTACACTAGCTTTTAAATAAATGATGTCAAAAAATTAATCATGCTTTGCTATTTATGGATTTTTAACAGAAACTGCATGTCTTCCTATTTGAAGAAGTGTTGGTAATTACTCGAGCTATCACCCATAACGAGCAGCTCTGCTACCAGCTGTATCGGCAGCCCATTCCAGTGAGGGAGCTTGTGCTAGAAGACTTGCAAGATGGAGAGGTGCGATTGGGTGGATCCATACGAGGTGCATTCAGCAACAACGAGAGAAGTATGACACCTTTACTATTTTATTTGCTTAGATAGGGTGATCATAACCGTAAGACACCTGCCAACATGCTATCAGAATGTTTTATCTAAAATCTACCTTAGTTACATCCAGCATCCTCGTTTTCATTTAAAACTCATTGAATATATTGTAACTGGCTTCCTTTAGATTGATTCTCAAAATTCACTGTATTGACAATGGGATTTATCCACACACCTGCTTCTGTATTGAATTGAGAAGGGGAGAATATGTAGGATATAGTGGCAAACCCATACAGTTACCATAAAGTGTGCTTTGAAATCTTAAGCTTTAGCTGTTGCAACTTGCTTTTTGTTATGGAGACACTGATAGCTATTCCATACCAAACTATTTCAACTGACAGATGTAGTGCTCAGTGTTAAGACTGCAGTTATTCATGTTTGTAGGTAAGTGTTCATGTCATTCTAATTAAGCTCGTTATAAAGATGCTCGTTTGTGCTACAGGGTTCCTCTGAATCTCACTTATATTGGGAAAACTTTTGATGGTTTTTGGAATATATTCACTGTGTTAAATGAATAGAGATCACAGAACATCAGGGATATTGGAAGGGACCCTGAAAGATGATCTAGTCCAATCCCCCTGCCAGAACAGGATCACCTAGGCCAAGTTGCACAGGAACATATCCACGCAGGTTTTAAATGTCTCCAGAGAAGGAGACTCCACAACCCCCTGGGCAGCCTGTTCCAGTCCTCCATCACCCTCACTGTGAAGAAATTCCTTCTCATCTTTATAGGGATGAGGTCATCTCCACACAAGCCATAGTATTCTGTGACAGTTCTGGAAATCTGGTTCGCAGAGAGTAGTAGGAGAGATGCTGAAGTGTGGGAGAAGCCTTAAATCCTGCTGATTCCTCAAACGTTTGAGCGATGGCTCATGCATGGCAAAACCAAAACTGTTTAATTCAGCATCAAGAAATCACTAGAAGTACTTGTGGTCTTTGTTCTTACCCTGTGAAGAAAGGAAAGGCTTAGACTCTTCTCTGTGGTCTGATACAGTATTGGTAGGAAAAAACCCCAAGTTGAAGATATTCTGCAGAATCTGTTAATATTCTCATGTATTATAAAATCCATTCAGCCAAAGCATTTAGTGTTTTGATATAGATATACTTTTTCTTTCAGTCAAAAACTTCTTTAGAGTCAGCTACAAAAACGGATCTCAAAGCCAGTCGCACTCACTCCAAGCCAATGACTCCTTCAACAAACAACAGTGGCTTAACTGTATCCGGCAGGCCAAGGAAAAAGTTGCGTGTGCAGGCAAAGCTGGCGTGCTGAACTCGGAAGCACATTTTCTTTTGTCACCAAACGAAAGCAGAGTGTCCCAGAGAGAAACCACACTCGAGCAAATGGACCAATCAGACTGTGAGTCAGACTGTAGTATGGACACCAGCGAGATCAGCGTTGACTGTGAACATATGGAACAGACAAACTCTTGTGAAAATGAAAAGCAAATAGAAACCAATGTTTGACAAAAAATTACAGAAGAAAATCTATCTCTTTACCTGTACAGTATTTACATTCCATACTTGGAACCATTTGGAGAAGCACTTTTGAAATACTTTTTGTGACAATGTCAATGCAGTCCTTTTATTCGTACCTGTGGGTGTAGTACTGTAACTGACAATCTTTATAAGCTCTTGTCCTGTGTTTATGTTCCATAAATATCTAAGATTGATGAAAGAGGTACTCAACCAGTTATTCTCAATGTCCTGCTGCAAACAGAATCGCTAAACTACTGTTTAAATATGCATTACATAAAGAATATTTTCATAATTTTTCAAGTACTTTATTTTCCCTTTAATAGGGCAGCTGAAGGTGTGGACTTAATACGGAGTTTCAGTATGGGTATGAAGATAAGTTGTTATAAAGGCATGGAAGGAAAAAATAGTTTCTTGGAAAAAAGGGAAAACATCTTGCAATAACCTGTCTGAACTCTTGGGGTATTAAATCAACAAGAACTATAAATTGTGGGCCATGTGACCAGTGACTCCTTAGGGATTCATTTTTCCAAATGAAGCACTGTCTTAAGATCCAGCAAACAATCTTAGTAAAATGTGATCAGTTAAAGTGGCTGTGGTTTATTTATCAAAGCATAATGCTTAAAATAATTAACTGAAGAAAACCCAAACAAACCTCTACAGCCAGCACTGAGTTAAATGAAATGCTGAGAATACTGGGTATTGTAAATAAGCTGGTAGCTTTCTTTCAGTGCCATATATATATTATCCAAAACAGGGTAAGAATGCAAAAAAGCTGTTGCTTGCAAATAGGCCCTCTTCAGCATTTTGCACTCCACTGAACTCCATGGACTGTTGGTTTTGAACACCACTAAACTAATATTAAAACATTTAATTTTCTGTAAATGTCTGTTTACAATTACGTGTAATTGGTTTTTAAACTAAGTGATGCTTTTATATAAATGGTGCTCTACAAATACCCCTATGGGATTATGTAGAGAAAGTCTAAACAAAAAGGGAATACTCTTTCCCTTAGGATGTATCACATCCTTTCTATTTTTTAAAAGTTTTTGTTGCGTATAATCTCATGCTGTAATTGGAAATGTTACTGTGTTTTCTAGTGGCTGACTTAATCTACTCATTATGATGAGAAGCAGATGAGTCACTTAAATGCAGTCTAAAAGACTTGGTTCAACATCCTGCTACTTTCAAGGAATCTCTGGGTAATTTTTGATTTCCTAGTATAAGAAATAATACCAGTACTGCGTGGCAAGTTACGAAAATGGTATATTAATAAATTTAAATGATCCCCACTATTACTCAAGATAACCTGTGCAAAAAGTACTCTTAACAGCAAAAGCAGAAAAATAGTTATTGCCAAAAATATTCTACAATGTTCTACAAGTTTACAGGAAATTTACTTTCAAGTACCTATGCTGATGCACATTACTGAAATTGGTGTGACAAGACGATAAACAATATACAACAAGGTTTTTAAATCTTTTTTAGAAGACACTTTTGTCCTATAGAACATATTTCTGTATTTATGGTTTTTCAAAAAGTCAAATTTATTTTGTTTCAGGCTTCGTAATTTATTTCAACTGCTTCGTTTTTAGAGCTGAATAACTACACCAAATGAAAGGAAAAATTTGCAAAAGAAAAGGCAGATGAAAGTAGACTACACGATGAACCATTTTCAAAAAACTGGTCAGCAAAATGTTTAAAAAGGCCAAAAAGCATGTAAAGTCTTCAGATAGAGAGCAAAGAATGAATGTGTGTATTGACTTTTTTTAAAAATAGTAGCCTTAAACTTCACTGGAAGCATTTCAAATAAATTACATTAAAACGTTCTGATTTTTATTTGGTTTGGTTGGTTGTGCAAAAAGACGACAAAAAGATTCCAGTAGTTCACTCAGTGAGGCTTAACATATGTGACCAGTGCTGATCTTTTGGGTCTTGTGAAGTGCTTGGCTCTAATTTGCTAGATACAAGTTAGTAATAAAAAATGTCTCTGCACTCTGTGCAGCACACTGCCCAAAGTTTTCCACTAAAGAGACCGTAATGTTTATATTGGATCTTCAATGACTCTTAAATCACTTCTTTCTTGGAAGAATAGTGCTACAGGTGTTGCTCCTCTGAACCTGAGGTATCAGCACTCTGGGTCTCCCAGTCTGGAAGAGTGGTAAGGTATCTTGTTCTCAAGAGCAAGGTCTGATGTGCCAGGTTTTGTAGCTTTTGACAAACCTTAGCAAGCTGTTTGCTCTTTCATTTCTGGTGAGAACAGACAGCGAGTGCCGCCTTTGCTTGTGGAAAGGTCTGATGAAACAGAAGTAATAATGGTAAGAGGATGGACTGTCTGACTGAGAAAGAAAGGTAAGCAAGCAGAATGGTATATTTGAAGGATGTGTGTGCTCTGAGAAGGCAAAAGAAATGTTAACTGTCTCTGGTCTTTGGTTACCTAGATTTGGTCTGCAGAACTGAAAAGAACAATGCAGGAATTAAGACCTCGCTCCTGAACACTAAAGTCTACAATGAGACACGAGGATCACTTTGAAATCTGTGAAGTCAGTACCAGGAAATCAATTGGCAGAATCTGAGTAAAGATAGGCCTAAAGTAGAACTGCAAGGTACAGAAAACATTTCACAGTGGTGACTTGTATTCAGCATGATCCACCTGAACCGGGGATACTGCCTTAGCAATGCCTCTGCAACACTGGGAACCAGGTTTCTTGACATTTCACAAAAATGTCTAGAGTTTGAAAGCTACATGAGAACTTTTGGATATTAGTTTTAACAGGTCACTCTTTTTTAGAAAATTGATGTTTTATGCTGATGCTGTCTGGCACTTTTTAGATAGTCTTGATTTCTAGGATCTGACAGAGCTAGAGTTCTACATACATGGTAAAAGATTTGTTTCATGTGAATAAGGAAGTCATCTGTAATGGACAATTCCTCCACAGTTCATGCTCACTCATGAATACTGGTTTTAAAATACTGGAGTCTGTTCTACAGGCTTATGCTGCCATCTCCTGGAAAGAACTGGGATTTTTAGAGCTGATTTGATTATTTAAGTAATAAGCGTATTAAAAACTGTAAAATGAATGTATTTTTTAAAATACAAGTACATACTTTCAGGAAGAAGTACTGGGCGATTTTCTGGTACTAATTCCTGACCTTACAGTGATAAACTGCGACTACTTCCTGTTTGTCTCACCTTTTGCTATCATAGCCATGTTTTCTTCATGGCTAGTAACTAAAGCTCCTTCCCAGTGTGAACATTAGGTTTTATCACCGTACTTTCTGCTAATGCCTCTTCGCATAGTCTGAAAAAAATTGAATGATACAGTTCTCCTAACTGATCTGATGGCACCTCAATATGCAGGTAGAATCAAACTAACACTTTATTTGAAGAATAAGATCTGTTTTGCATCACTACAGTAATTTTGGGAAAGTAAAATGGTAATTTCTAGTTACTTAAATTAAATTGTCTTTTTTTTTTTTGTAGCTATTTAATTTAAACCTATACTGCTAATACATTACATATAATCTGATTTCAGAATCAAAGGGGTCTGCAGCTGCTTTGTGCTTGTGTGGGAAACCACTTGGTGCAAGCCAGGGAGCCATGGCTGAATCCCTGGCAAATACCAGAAACCACAGAAACCAGCAACTAGAAAGACAATAAGGTGACAGATTTTATAACCTTTTTTATTGCAGAGTTTTCAACTTATCTCTTACTATGGTGATTTTTCACTGAAGCCCTTTGTTTTGTGAACTGGGATTCCTGCTTCCTATTCTATGTCTATCAGGATTTAAGATTCAGAGTGGCACAGTGATCCAGAATTTACATCGGGGGTACGTAGTAATTTTGGGGTGATCTCTCCCAGGTTTTATGTCAATTAAAATATAAAATAATTTTGTAAAATTGCAAAGAATTATCTAAAGCAAGTGGTAAAAGAAGTAAACTTCTTAGTAAGCTGTTTAGTAAATAAACAAGACACAAAAAACTTGGTTTGCTGTTTGAATCTATGATACACACTCAGGAAGTTTGTATTTGTTACAGAACACATGTAACATTGTGAACAGATGCTTTGTCTTTCCTGACTTTAAAACAATTACAGAAATACCACAGGATCCACAAAGAATTTTTTCCTTGTACTTCTATTGCTGAACAGTTTTTCCTAACATTTAACCTCAATCTATTTTGATACAGATTAAACCTCGTCTCAGTCACCAAGGACACAGAGATTATTTCCTTCTTGCAGTCCCATGTTCTGTTCACAACTGCTATTATTTATCCCGTCTCCCTTCTAGACAAAACAACCCCCAGGATTTCATAGAATGGTTTAAATGAATGCAGCACTAAAGGATCATTAGATACAGAATAACGAAATGGTAGGGGTTGGAAGGAATCTCTGGAAATCACCTAGTCCAATCCTGCTAGAGCAGGATCCCTAGAGAAGACTGCACAGGAACACATCCAGGTAGATTTTGAATGTCTCTGGAGAAGGAAGCTCTATGACCTCTGGGCATGTTCCCATAAGTTAAAGCAGAGTATGTGTAAAATGAGAGTGAGGACAACAACTTAGCTCTGTAGTATTGTTGCCCACTTGTGAATGCATGTAAGCCAGATACAATCATGTCCAAACGCTGATCATCAGAAGTAGTTGTGTATAGAAGACAAGCACAGCCTGGAAGTGATTTTTAACAGCTTTGCCTACTCAAACTTAGTAACAAAGGTTGAAAATATAGAGTGGGTCAACGTAGACTTCAGTAACACTAGATTGGTGTTAGATTCCTTTTTTTTTCTGCATGTGGAAATTATATTTGAATGAAATACAGTGCATCAAAATTATTATGGTAAAGTATCAAATCATCTGTAATACCTTGTTTACTACAGATTTCTCACAGAGGCAGGAGATCAAATTATCAGGGAGACAGTCTTAATTTATCTTTGGATTGAACATAGGGTTTTATTACCTCTGGACAATTCAACACCATTTTTCTACATATAGATAAATGCTTGGTGTTATGTTTCTGCAATTTATGTAAATTATCATTACAGGTACTATATTTAAACTTGGCTGAGTCCTCAAAGACTTCTAAGAAACTAATAATTATTAGCTTATCTTTTCTTTAACTCCCTGGAGGCTACTTTTAGCACACATCTTTTGTGATTTGGTAGGTTAGTTACATTAAAAGTCCAATTTATATTAGAACTCCAACATTAGTAAACTAAGGGTTCCAGATACCAAGAGGAATTAAGTACCACACTGCTGACTTACAAGCTGAAGTTCTAGAAAGGAACTAACCCAAAACACATTTCACTTGCCAATGAAGATGAGGGCTCTCAAACTTGAGGACTTATTTCAGGTGCTGCCCTGACTCAAGAGGAGAGTTTCTACTGCAGACCCACTGTTTCAAGGTGGTGTTACCTTAAAATTGCTGCTTCATAAACTCAGAGACACAAATATGAGGTTTCTGAAAGCAGCATTTCTTTAATTGGCCCTAGGTGCACAGAGAATAATTTCTCAAAGGAGATCCGCATCCCGAGAGCTGTGAACGTGCATTTTAAAGACAAGTTTCATTCCTGTGCAGTTCCTGATAGTCTAATGCATAGTCATAGTCTGTTTACATCTGCTAATTCTTATTGAGGCTGTGCACTCTAGTCCTCTGGTGGTTGTCTGTGCTCTGAGGGGTTTCTTTCTTGATCTGTCTTCAGCTACTGAGGCTTGCTTCAACTGGGCTTGCTCCTGCTCATACTGTTATCAAGGACACATGTCCTGGTTCCTGTCACCAGTAGTGATCTTCAAACAGATTTATTGTTAATGCTAATGCAGGCTTTAAAATAACTTAAACTATAACTGAAAAATACTGTCTTACTATTAAAATAAATTATGATTGATAATTACTCTCTTCTTCTTAAATAATTAATGCTAAACTGCTCCACTTTAGCCATCACAGGAACAACTCAATTTGTCTTCCAGAGACGCCATGTACAGCTTATTTCAATTCAGTCTGTGGTGAAAAATCTGGTTATGCTTGTCTTTGCTGGCTGAGTTTCTTAGCACTCACCCTAGATGTGGGTCTAGGAATAGCTGGTTGTGTTACCTTGGTTTGAACAAAAATCAGCAGATGTTGTTACCTGAGTTAGCAGCCAGCAGATGTGTTAAAGTTTTTAAGAGTTAGCAAATCTTGTGGTTTGAAAGTCTTTATCAGGGTGGCTACAGCTGCCACTAACAAATACATGATATACATTTGTTCAGCAACTCTAGCACTATTATACAAATGGTGGGGTTTTGAGGTGTTGTATCCAGTATTCATATTTCCCTGGCACTGCAAAGAATAAGTTAATTTACAGCAGGTACTGTCAATTCAGTGCATTCCTCTGAGCTGCTGAAGAAAGCTCTTCATATAGTTTTGGCTTTCATATATTTATATCCTGCTTTAACCAGAAGTTATAAGCCTGACAGCAGGGGTGGCAGAAGTGAATTAAATGTTAAACTGATTTAATACTGGCCTCCTGTAAAGTACTGCAGAGGAATCCAGCAACATAGATGTGATATAGTTCTATTATTTATTATTTTGATATACTAGTTATTTGCATTATATTTGAAGCCTTGATTTTAAAAGCTGCAATCCATGATCACAAGGATTAAATGCACTCCCATTATTCTTTTAATTACAGAATATAGAACAGACGGAAAGATGCTCTTGTGACACAACTAATTTAAGTTAGCACCTTTCCATGTTTTGTATGTTACACCTAAGTCCATAAATGCAGCACTCTTCTCTGTGTAGGTAAACAAAATTGTAAGACCTTCATATTGTTATTCAGCTCTGGCACTGAAAGAATAAATACAAGTTGCACGTAAGTATCCTCCTCAGTAAATCTGCTGGGAAAACAGTTTCTGACTTAGCTTCAATAGCACCAAAACAGTTTCTAGCATTGGGCTTCAATGCATTATGGTTTTTTTTCAGTTGATCTGCAATTCTTTATACTACTGGTGAGACACTGTAGTTGGTTTATTTTTGTAAAAGATCAAATAGTTTGTAATTCACACATGCATTTTTGTAATGTTGAAGCTTGCTTGCAGTTGGTAATTTTACATGCCATGGAACACAGGCAGCTACTGTCACTTAAGTACCGTTCTTATAGACTCTGTCTTTTGTTATGATCCCACATGCACTTGTTTGAACATTTAAAACAGGATTAAATTCACGGAGCTACACAATTAAACACAAAAAGAAGTCTTTCTAATAACACGGGTTCCCTTTGCAATTTAAGGTCCTGCCCCCCGAAAGGCTAACAAATCATACTGTCAGTATTTCTTAAACTTTTTACAAAGCTGTCATTACTGTTGTAACTGCAATTACTGTTCATTTTCAAAGTGTTATTTCCAAGACAGAAATTTGTGTTTATACCACCCCCCCCGGAGTGAAGAGGGGTAAAGGTGAGAGTGGTGGTGAAAGAAATGTTACTGGGTGCTGTTCTAATTAATCACGAGACTGTCTCAATAATTAAGTGTAAGAAGATTTTTGAATGTATTTCACGGTTAATAATTAATTTTTACTCTTCCACAGTGAAATTTTGTCATTTTTTTCATGTGTTTCATCAATCTTTTAACATTGGGAGACCATGTGGTAGCTGGTACTCTGTGCACTGCTGCATCTTACTCCTGGGAGCCTGGGCTGCCCTGCAGAGCCAGGCAAGAGCGTGCCCCAGGGCAGCTGCATCTCACATATGCAGTGCGCTGTCCCCAGATGCACAAGGCGCAGCTGTACATGACCGGAGCACGCCCATGGGGCTCCTGCGTAGCTAAGGTAGTTTTACTGAGCACGCTGCCACCCAGCCTGCTATTAGCCAAGAGTGCCCAGCTCTGCGTGTTGTGATTGGCATTTGCCTGCCAGCCACGAGCCAAGGCACACAGTCCTGTCCTCCCGTGTCCTGCGGCTCCTGCCTGGGGGCCGGTGCCACACATATTCTGCGCCCGTACAACGGGGCCATACAGGCCCAGCGGCGGCTCCATTTTCTGCCAGAAGCGGCCACGGCCCCGGGGCCTGCCCTGCGCAGGTCATGCTGAGACTCGCTTTGGGCCTCCCGCCCGAAGCAAGAAGGAGCAAAAAGCTGCAGGTTGCCTTAGTCCACACCGGGAAGCGGGCAATGCGGAGGGCCGCGGGGCAAGAACCCATCTGCCGCCCCGCCAGTCAGAGGCCGCCCCGCCCGCTGCTCTGATACGGTTAGGCCGGCTTGGGCCTCATGCCCGCCCCTCCCTTTATAACTTGTGCCGCAAACTGATTGGCTAAGATGGCCCGTTGCAGCCCCTCCTGTTGTGGGCACCGCCGCCATGTTGGAAAGCGGGAGGGGTTGGCGGGGCAGCTATAAACCGAGCGGGCGGAGGGGAGCGGCAGCCGGCGGTGCATGACACGGGGGACTGGGTACCTCGGAGAGGGGAAGAGACGGTTCAGCCTTTCGTGCTATCGTGCTCTCCTCTCGGCGATAGGAGCGAGTGACCGATGCTGTGATCCCCAGCGGTGGCAAGATGGAGCCGAAGCAGCATCAGCGGACGGAGAAGACCAGCGCGGGCCTCGGGGTGGAGAGTGCTAGAGCAGGACTCGCTGAGGACAGCACACAAAATGGCGGACGCTCTGAGGGCAGTAGCACTGGGGCGGCGCTGGTGGTAGCTGCTGTTGCTGCAGAGAACAAGGTCCCTCCAAACCTGAGCATCAGTAGCAGCAGCCAGCGCAGGAGCAGCATCTCAACGGCAAATGAACAACGGCAGCAGCAGCTGCCCAGCGGTGTGTTGGGAATGCATCCCCTTCTCTCTAAGTCCCCAGAAGATCTGCCCGTTAGGAGGAACTTTCAGATTCCCAGGAAGAGCAGAGAAAAGAAAGGTTGTTGTTTCCCTTTCCCTTCCTTTTCTCCCTCACTTCCCTCATCTTACTCATCAGGCAGAGTCTTTATGCACTTCACACAGCTGCATGCAAAATCCTGCGGGTGTGGAGGAGGATGTGGCATGGCTCGGACGAGTTAGGCTACTGGGGTTACAATTCTGAGAGGCTTTTACATTCTTTCTTCTCCTTACTCCTCTCTCTTCTGTTTTTGTCACAAGGAGGAAAAAACACCCAACTCTGCTTGAATTTCAGACCGTTGCTTTAAAAGGATGTTCAAGCTGGATGCAATCAGAGTGGGCAGGAGTCATCTCCTGGCTCTACTTCTGGAGATACAGTCGTATGCAGAGAAGATTATTCTCTGGGACACGGACTTGCAGAGAAGATTGTTCACTTTTCTCATCCCTCTGATCTCCTTTTTGCAGGACAGGGGCGTAACTCTGTTTAGGGTAGACCAGCAAACAGTTATTCTTCTTTGATGATACACAGCAGACTGTGCTTATCTAGTGAAAATTCCTTTACAGGGAGGAAGTGAGCATTCTGCATTCACGTGCCTCTTCTGGGAAGCTTTCATTTTCCACGTGTCCAGGGCTTTGTTTTGTTGGCATTTTTCTTACTTTTGAATAACTTCCTTTAAAAGCCTGTGGTATGGTATGTCTTGCATTTTGTGAGATTCCAGTGGCTTCTATTTATCATTGACTTTGCTAAGTAGCATTGAAAACATGTCTTGGTTTCCTTCTGAAACTTAGATCTCAGTTCTTGGCCTTTTGCAATGTGGGGGTCAGTAACTTGGTATGTATCATAAAAATTACCTGTTTGCATAGGCTTCTTGTTCTTCAGAGAAGACTGTAACATACAGCTTCTTGAAATGCTTTCTTCTGTAAGGAAGAGATTAAGGTAGGTTTATTTCATTATCCAGTCTTTCCTCCTTCCATTTTTGGCAATAATGTTCCTTTTTCCTTCTTTTTTGTCACTCCCTGCCCCAACCACTCCTCGCCTCAGTGGAGATGGAAGTCTGGGAGAGTCATGGTAAAAAAGGACTAGGTTGATTTGGAGGAAAAAAGCCTTTCTGTCTTCTGAAAGAGAAATGTCTGGATAAAACATGCCTTTTGCACTTACCACACTTGGGTCTGACATTTGTATCTTTAAACATATCTCGGATATGTTTAGTGCTTATCCACAGATATTTGAAGGTCTTCTGTAGAACTTAATTCCATTGTGAAGGAAAACTTGCAAAATACCTAATTCATCATTTGCTTATACAGAATCATCTACCGTGTGTGAAAGGTTTTAGAATATGTAGTTCAAACCTCAGTCTTCTGTGGATTCTAGAGTAGAAGGGGAAGCTGTTCTTCTGACATTCACTCACTGATGTCAAAGTCGTTTGGCCCATTCTTGAGGACTTGCATTTTGCATATAGCATACTTGTCTTCTGCAAGTACAAGTGGAATTATAAATACTAGTTGGGCATTTTAATCATATTGGCAACTTAGAGTTTCCAGCATTCTCAAGACCTTTCAGCATGGTGCTTTCAGGCTTAGAGTTGCCTACAGTTGCTGATTGTTGATTTTACACCATGTGATACCATGACCTGAGGTGCTGTGAGGGAGTGTGGCATAACATAAAAACTGCCATCGTTTCAGGACAGCCAAAATGCTTCAGGAATTAATCTAGAAGATGAATAGTGAATTGATGGTCTGATGTTCCAGTGACATATGCTTACAACATGCTTTTCAAATGTTACCTAACTAAATTACAGAATAATCAGAGTATCATCTGTCCTTAGAAGAGCTCTCTTGGCTAGATTCTACTTTTCAGGGATAAAACAGTACATGTGGAAGCTTTTTCCATTCTTCCAAGTATTATAATTGTCCTAATTTTGCTTTTTTAAATCTCCATTTTATTCATGGACATGTGATCCTGAGGCATACCTGCTGTTGTGATTGTACATAACAGATTAGTCTTTGCAAATGAAAGTCTTTACAGAAAGACTGTTGTTATTGTAGGGCTATATATTTTTTTGTTGTGTTTTGCAGTAGAATTTTGATTGTGAAGCAGTTAATTGAATCTGCAAAGCAAAACCCTACAAACAGGATTTAGTTGTGTATTTAGTCTTTCTGGAGTTTATGTCCACCTCTTGTGAGACTGACGAGACTGAAATGGGATAACCTGGTTAATTGGAGAAATACACCAGTAGTAAACATTCTTAAAAACTAACTGTGGTTAGTTGTTACAGAGGATCACTCTTCTGATTTCCTTTTATTCCTTAGTGGAAGAATTCAGGAAACCGAATTTGAAGAAAGGTTGGCTGTGAGATGATTTTTTTTTTTTTCAAGGTGTGTGTGCCTTTGTTTTGAACTCTTGAAAGCTTCCGTTTTCCTTCTTCATGCAGTTTAGTAGTGCTGTTATTCTTTCGAGTAGCTTTTTTTAAAATTTTTTTTAACCTAAGTACTTGGTTGTTGTACCCTCTTCTGATTTGTTAGATCTTCTCAGGTTTCCAAGTCTGCCCTGACCTTCCAGGATTCTTATTCCACATTATAAGAAAAATAAGCATACCAGATAATGCACTGGAAGAGCATTTTTTAACTTACTGAACTAACTGGCAGTGGTCCTCGTACCAAAACAGAATTCCAAAAAACCGTAACTGAGTGACTTAGGGTATTGCTTGTTCATTAAAATTGGACGTTTTCCACAGCCTATGTAGTTAAGAAATGTCCGCTGTCTGAGTAGGGGGGAAAAAATTCTTACTCTTATCTGTGAAAGTCTTAGTAATGCTTGGAGGTCTAGGTTGACCTGTTTTGACTTAGTAGTATTTGATTCATTTCGATCTTTGGTAAAGATGAGTCTCTAATTGCTACTTGCTATTTCTACATGGGAATTTCATTAAGGAGTTCTTGAGCTTTAACTGTTCAGACCTTTTGAGTTAAAACACATCTTAGGTTGAAAAAAAAAAAATCATAAAACCATCATTACAGTTTATTAGCACCGTGGGGTTTTGCTCTTAAGGAGCAGAAGTATGTGTTTGTGAAGAGTCTCACATTCTGCCAACTTAGTTGATAATAAAAGCAATTTACTTTGCTTAAAAGGTAGTTCAGGATTCCTTAAAAATAATGTTTGTCTTCATCACATTCTGACTTAAGTAACAAAACAACTGAACTTGCCCAACCTTAAACTGTATTCCAAAGTTAAAGTATCACATGGCTATGAGGGAAACCTAAAGCCTTTAGAGATTTTTATGTGCATCCCAACATCCAGTTTGCATGTCCCTAGACTAGGGATTACATGAGCTCACCTAAGTTTACACCTAAAAACACCTGTGTTCCAGTACACTAGGTAGAAACTGAACATCACCAGTGTTTATTTTTGCTTATGCAGAACAAGCCAGCCAAACCCATAATCGTTGACCTGTATGTGTTATGAGGATACTGCAAGTTAGTTTTAATGAAATGATTTTCAATTTACACTGGTCAATAAAGGTACAGCATACCCACACTGGGTTGTTATAGTGAGCCTGAAGTAATTCATATATGCACTGCTGGCCTTTGAAGTCATGTGAGATTAGCTTAATGATCTCATCACTCTGTGAACGTAGGATTTGCTGACTGCTGTGGAGGTCTAGTTCAGTATTTTGTTTCTGAACTCCTTGAAACTGAGGTACAGGCTCTTCTGATGTGACCTTTTAGAAAATAGCTGCATTTCAGCACCAGTACGTAGAAGACAACTGAAAAGTATTGCCTTGTCCTTTAACTTACTAGGTAGTGTTTCAGGCTTTTAGTAGGAGCATGCAGCCACCAGTGCCTTGTTATGGAAGAAATGGGAAGTCATCTGAGTGCGTTTGAGGAGTCATAGTTGGAGAAGGAAAAACTATGCCAAGTATTCGTAACAGACTTGTTGACTGTTGTGTATGATAGCTTATCAAAGCCGAGTGATTTACTTCTAGTGTTGTGATTGCACTGCTGTTCTGTAGTCAGTTTATCCTTGCTGTATTTATTGTGTGGCAGCTCAGAAGTAGAATGCAATAGATACCAAATTAGCAGGCTGCTTCTGAAGAAGAAATGCTTCTTGTGATGTCAGATCTTTCTCAAACCAAGTGCAGATTGTCTTCTATATATGAAAAGGTAGCAAACAGACAGCAGGTGTTGGTGATAAAATTTGGTGGGTTTTAAAAATTGTTTTCAAAACAGAAGTAGTGTGTAACTTCTCTAATGAATTATACATTCAACAAATCTGTTCATCCTCATTTTTTCTCAGTTAATGGATGATACCCAGTCATGAAGTCAATCACTCAATTCATGCATGGAGTAAATTAAGGCAAAATTACACAGATCATTTTCTCACCGAAAGATGGTTGTATAATCTTGCTCTTGGCACTAATGTAGTGGATTAGGTAGAATCACTTTTGGTGTATGTTCTCAAAATGAAAAAACTGGAACCTTATGACTTATGTGACGATAAATCTGTTGAGAGCCAATTGTGCAGTAGTTGAGGAAGGTGCTACCTAGCAGAGGAACTTGTGATTCTTGGGTCTGTCTCACTTCGTGAGATCTTTTCAATAAGCAGGAAATACTTGGAAATGGGAATGTACTTTACAGTACTGAATGAATGTCAGGATCTTGATGTAGTAATATGTGTGCCTTTTCTTAGCTTTGCACCTGGGAAGTAGGCAAGACAAAGATCTGTGGTTTGTGGTCACTCTGCCTAACCTTGTAGAGTTTTCTAGTTGCCCAGACTCAAGATTGAAGAAATAGGCTGAATTTGACTAAGCATGCATTTGACTAAGCATCCATTTGTAGGGGAAGAAGAAGGGGTGAGTTACAGTCATCGCTGGTAAGGAAACAAAAAATTTGGTCTGGCAGTTGAGCTAGTACCTGCCTTAACTGGTTCTTTTAGACTGAAGAAGAGCTGTCAATGTGTGAAATTCCTGTGCTACAACACCAGGGTTTCATAGCTACTAGTGAGAAAGACACAAGAAGCATTTGGGGATGAGGTGGGACAGAAGGTGCTTTTCTAGTGTGTGTATGTCTGCAGTAGGCCTGTTTTATTGTATTTTACTGTAAGAGTTTCTCTCTTCAGTACAAGTGCATTCAATCTTAGTAATACTAAATTGAGGTTTTCGTATTTCTGTTATCTTTCCACTCATACTGCTATCAGCCTTTGAAGAATGAGGTGGTGTAACTAAAAGGCTTGTTACCATGAGAATGATTTCTTAACCACTTCTGTGCCATCCACTGCTAAAATAATTACTTAATTGTTGTTGCTATTGGAATCATTGCTTTATTTAATCTGCAGATGTAGTATTACATTATAAAGTGTATGTGTAAATGCAACTTTTGCTAGATAACACAAAATGGTTCGGTTTTCATTTACAGCATTTGTTTTAGGTTGAAGCTAATGCAGTAAATAGTTCTGCGAATGGGAAAAGAATCTACTACCATATTATTTAATGAAGTTGGAGACACTAAAGATGTAACTAAATTTAATTTGCTGTTAGAGTAATGGTAGATTTTCTTTTTTGTGAGACTAGTATTATTGTAGTTCACTCCTAACTGTTGTAGCTTATGGTGATTTCAGGTGGCACTGGTTTGGGGATTTATTTTGCTAAAGAGCAAAGGGAGCCTCAGAAATGTCTACTGGCATTACTTACTGCCTCAACATTGCAAATAACACAAAAATTGTGCAGTTTCAATGAGTATTTTGGAAGTTACCTGAGGAGACAACCACAATGAACTAGTTCAGTTCCCCCAGGGTACTCTTACCTGTGCTCATGGTCTCTGGTGGCCCTCACTTGGGTAACTTTTCTGATCAGTTTGACACATTAAGTACTGGAAGCTAGGGGAGGAAAACACTTTGCTGTGCAAACTTAGGCAAAGGGTTGCCCAGAAGGTGTATTTGTGAGCGAATGCAGGGCTTTCCTGTTAAAGCATTTATCATAAGTGATAAGATTATAAAGCCAGAATGCAGACTGTGTTTTTGAATTCTAGAGACATGATTGAATTTATTTAGATTACCATAAGCAAACAAATAAAACACCCCATAAGAGTTGTAAGGAGAGGTTAAGCTCTGAAACAGTTGTTAACTTTTTAATAGAACAATTTGTTCCTGATTCTTAATTAAAAGGGCTAATTAGCTTAATTAAAGTTCTAAAAGTTTAATTACAGTGTTTTGCAATACATCAGATGTTTTCAAAGGGTGAATTCAGACTTGAGGTCCTTCTGAAAGGTACTGAGAACTAGCTGTTGAAAAATCATGAAGTGTGGTTGTTGAAAGACACTATAATTCTAGGCAACTGAAACATTTTGCCTAAATTCCATCTTTTTCAAATATTTTAGGTTTTTGTATTCTAAATTGAATCATGAGGCGTTTTTCTGCATAAACTGTTAATGAATGGAAAAATTTGGGGGGTTTTGGAGTTTATTAATTTATTTCTTCTCTTACAGCACTGTTTCAGCCACTAGCTGTAGGCTCTCGGGAATTTGAGGATGTTGTGAAGATTCTGCATTCATCTTACTTGGAACCAAGTTCAGTGTCCAATTTTAATTACAGGAGAGCCAGCTTAGTTCATAATGAACTGTTGGAAAAGGAAGTGAGTATATTTGTGACCTCTCTTTATGATAAAGTTAAAATAACTTGGTGGGTTTTTTTTCCTTGAGTCCAGAGGAAAATGTCTGGAGATTGTTTACCTAAGTGCTTGGTACTTAATTCCAACAGACTGTGTCTTCCTTACAAAAAACAAGTCTTTGGATAGATTATACCTATTGGAGATATTATTAATATATTTTAAATTTAATTTTAGCATAATACTGTAGTATTATGCTAAAATTAAAGTATCCTTTAATTATTTTTGTATGCTTGGCTTGGCTCTACTAACATGAAGAGGGCCTTAAAACAGTCACACTTGAATGTGACAGCAGTAGTCTGACTGCACATGTTACTAACTTTCTGTAATAACAGTACACAGAAAAACGCCGGGAGCTGAAATTTGATGGTCGCCTAGAAAAAGAACTTTATGAAAGCTATGCGTTTCTGATGGTTGATCGACCTCAGGTAAG